>CM041777.1:16732879-16929482 GCA_023374045.1 Limonium bicolor
TTCGCCAGTTACTTGGCTGATTACTGAATAGGCTATTCTTCAAGTCGTTACGCTCCCTAAGCATTGTTCACTCTATACTTCTCATTATATACTATGGTGGTTGCTACTAAACTGACTAATTCTATGAAAGCTTCTTTTTACGTACTATTCTTATTCAAATTATTCCTCGGCAATAACACATGGTCAAACATCACATATTTCTTAAAGTTTGTTCACATAATTACCGCTCCCCGCGGTCTTACAATATCAAGAGGTATCCCCACTCTTAAAGTTGTTCGTTCTCCGCTGTATTCCCTTGTATAACACAAGCTTCCCTTACTGGTGCCATTACCGGCAAAACTTTTTATGACTTGATTTAGGTTTTGTAATCATTTGATTTACGTAACGAATTAGTTGTGTGCTATAAGCCTCCTTGCCTCGGGCTCTACTCATTGTAGGCGGTTCACACAAATTTTACTTCTCCGTACACCATCACATGGTTTGGAGGTGATTCTGGGCTACCCAACAAGGTCATTGCATCACGCTTCCTTTCATGGGAGGCCTCTTAAGAATGTTAGGTTGCCTCTTTGGCGACTTAGCGTTCTACTGTTAAGTGGGTTCCCTTGGTGATTAAACCGAGTATTTATTTCAACTCTTATGTTTCTATTACAATATTTTGTTTAACTTTGTTGACCCAAACACCCTTCAAGTGAATTCTATCCCGTTTAATATCCTCTTCATTGAAGATCGATATCC
The DNA here is from genome assembly GCA_023374045.1 of Limonium bicolor. Lineage (NCBI taxonomy): Eukaryota > Viridiplantae > Streptophyta > Magnoliopsida > Caryophyllales > Plumbaginaceae > Limonium > Limonium bicolor. The sequence goes on from CM041777.1 coordinate 16,733,615, forward strand.
CCAGTAGCCTGGTGATTGTCAGGAATTCTATCCCGTTCGTTGGACATTAACATATCCATGTTAGGAATCTACCTTATTGTGTTTAGGCCGGGTATTCACCCCTGCTATCTTGTGTCCCTTTGGAAATCTTGAGACACATCAGATGTTTGTACTTAACACCTTGTGCTCCTCGCACTCCCTAACTCTTATTCCTTTTCCTGGAATGGGTTCTTAAATTCCTTTAGACTCGTTAGCTTCACTGAGTTCTACACTTCTATTGTTCACGGTAATCGGTAACTCTGGTATGAAATTACACTGCTGACCGTAGTATGGAGTCGACTACTTCCCGTGTTCCGTACTCCACTCATATACATATGTGGGGTACCTTATTGATACATTGCTACTTACCCGACTAACCTATAAGTAGGCCTGTCAGGCCCGGAAGCTCCTATCAGAGTGCGGTCATCCCACATTTATTTTTGTACACTCGTAGTTTTTGTCACATGCCTACGTGAAGTATTCTATTGTCAACTCCTCTTACATTGCCCTATTTAACTATTGTGCTCTTAGGTATGTTCTACCTTCCTTTTTGTATTTAGTTTGGATTCGGTTCTTCTCCTTTGGATTGATACCCTCAAAAATGAACTGGGTATAACTTGCCTACTATGTGGCGCTGATGCCGGTGTAAGTCTTCTGGTTTTGGTTTTAGAGAAAATCTGATGTTTGAGAAAATTTGGGCTAAAATAAGGCTTATAGTAAGTATGAGTTTGGAAGAAAATTTGAGTGTGAAAAGGGTTTGAAGTAACTCTGAGTTTAGAAGAAAAGTTAGGTTTAAAAGAAATTTTCATGGTACTTAAAATGTTTGTTCACCTTCACCAAGTTTAGCTTCTCTCTGACTGGTGTATTCTTAAACACAAGGTTAGGCCATTAAGCCCTTGCAGGATTTCACTCTTCAAGCTCGTAACTTGTGGTCACGTAATAACTTCACTCGCAATCATGGTACTTCACTAAGTACTTCATAGTCATTAAAATTTCTCCGAATAGCTCTGTTATTGTCGCACTTGCCATGGCAAGTGCGCCATGTAGGCAGGCTATCGGTTCAACATGTACTGGTTGCAGACGTTGTTAAGTGAGTGGTTAGAACTGGTGTAATTACATAAAAGAAAGAAATTAAAACTCAAAATAAACGTCGGGCTGCAAACAAATCCCGGTCGTGGTATTATGTAAAATGTAAGCGACCGATATCGAACCGTGGGACTAATGTACATATTATAGTACCTAAGCGTGTCACAAGAGGGGGGATTAATTGACTTGTAATATAAATAAAAAGAAAAGATAAAATAAACTAAGTTAACAGATAAACTAAACGGGACTCTGGGTCAGGTTAATATTATCTGCTTAATTATGCTATCTCTACTGGTTTAATGTAATAGTTTGGCAAGATTCATGTAATTATCTTAAGGACTAAGTCATAGCCTCATAAGAACTCGTTCCAGTTGTGCAAGGTCCGATGAAAACTCAGGCACCCAATGGTGGACGGCAAAGGAGTATTGAGGGATTACATTTGCATCTGAAATACTAACTCATTAAATCATAATAAGCTTTCTCCAAATTTACGACTTAATTAACCTATCTATTTATCACCGGTCTGATCAAAATAGACTTAGCAGGCAATTTAATAAACTCATGACATTTATTAAAAGGCGAGAGAAAAGCTTTAATCGTAACAAACTATATATAAATAAAACCAGTAAAAATATTGCATAATTAATACAAACACATAATAACCATTCCCAGTGTATAAATATCTAGCCTAACATATTAAATAGATAAACAGAAACAAGAGTAGTAGAAATCATCTGTAGTCACTCCTGCATTCGTTCTGCTATTTTGTATACGTAGGACTAGAGGTGGATATGGTGGAATGTAGAAATAAATAAAATGGAGAATGTTGGAGAAGAAAAATGGGATGATGTGTGGCGAATTGGATGTTGGGTCGTGGATGGATGATGATTTGTGTGGTGAAGTTACGTGCGTTTATATAGGGAAAGGAAGAAGCAGTAGAGAAGGAAGAAGAAGGAGGAGACAGGCTGGATCACGCGTGAACAAGATAAGGGAGTCATTGATTGCTCCTCATTAATTGCAGGGGACAGAGGTCACGCGTGAGTGAAATAAGGTAGGCGGTGCGGAGTAGATGGATATGGCGGAAGCAACTGACAGTCGGCGAAGAAGATAAGCTCCCGTTAATTATCTAAACATTAACACGCGTTCGCTTGTTGTCCGCTTCATTTCATGCGGTCCTCTCTGTGTCCGCCTCTCACGTCCGCCTCTAAATAGGCGGTTGCTTGTGTGTCCTTGTGTCTTGTACCGCCTTAGTCTAGTCCGGTTCTTCATTTGTTCTGTGAGTGTTGTCCGCATGGCTGATGTCCCGCAGGAGCGACGTCGTGAATCTGGGCGGACAAGAGTTAGGCGCGTACTGATATGTACTCGTGAGCGACGTCGTGATTTTGGGCGGACAAGAAGTGTACGTCGCGAGCGACGTCGTGATTCTGGGCGGACAAGAGATGTACGTCGCGAGCGACGTCGTGATTTTATTTATCCGGACACTCACGCCGTCACTCACAAACTTTGACTGGCTCTAGATCTTCGTTTGGACTCCGTGTTTCGAGCCATTTGCGCCTATGCGTTCGTCTCCTTGTCTACTTTGCTCCCAGCTTGGTTTTCCTCATGTTTAACCAATAAATTTGTGAGATAATAATAAAACATAAACTAGAGGAAAACTAACCGAAGTGGAGAAATGAGCAAGAAAAGTGCTAATATAATATATGAAATACACCTATAAATCATGCTCATTTGGACACTTATCACACCCCCACACTTATCTTTTTGCTTGTCCTCAAGCAAATCACGTACCCAAGTAATTAGGCAATGCTCAATATTAATAAATATTATTATGAAGGGTAGGATAAACATGATCTTTTTAACTTATTGAGGAGTGTGAAAAATTAACTGCTGGTGGCATAGGTGTGCTCAGGGTAAAAAATAAAATATAGAGTTTCGGGGTATGATCCAAGGTACTTCAATGCTTCTTTTGTTTAGGGATTCTGAGAACTTTTACCATGGCCAACTTCTCTCAAGAATGGGCATTGAGGAGAAAAAACAAAGGAAAAATAGATTCATGCATTTGTTTCACTTTTGCATAAGGGATGAGAAAATGTAAGCATCACGCCTTTGTATTTAAGAACACTCAACTCTCTTTGTTGGTTACCAATGGTGTCTCGCAAGTCCCTTATTATTATTTTCTTTCTCTTTTTTTTTAACAGAAAAGCACCCCTTAGCAATCCCTAAGAGAGAGACAGAAAGAAACCCTGAGCAATAAAATCCAACCATTTGCAGAGTATTTGGTCACACCGCATATAAAATGCTCCTCAAAAGTAATCAAAATTTTAAAATTTGTACCATTTATCCTACAATTCATAACAGTATTTATTCTTAAAGAGAACAACCCACATATAAAGGGTCCATAATATTTGAATTGGACAAACGCATGATAAGGAGAGAGATTAAACATTTAAGCATAAATGTCATCGAAAAGGGCACACTCCCCCACACTTAAATTGAACAATGTCCTCTTTGTTCACCAGAAAAAACAAGGGAAGGTTTCAGAAGACCTTATCGGTAAGTAGATAAAATAGAGATAACACAAAGGTCACAAATAACATTTAAGCACATAAACGCTCCTCTGCAGTTTTTATTTAAAATAAAAGCATAATTAAAGAACTGGTACTCCCCTGATATATTTTTGCTAGTTGTTAAAGGAGTTCCCCCACACTTGAGCTTCAGCTCAAGTAGCATAGCTTGGTTGCGGTGTAGATTGAAGGTGCACCTGCATAAGACACTAGAAGCAACCATACTATAAACGGGGTTAAAAGATAGCAAAAATAAAATTTAAGAGAACCTGAAAATTAAAAGAGCATAAAAGCAAAATAAAATAAAAGAACATCCGGGTTGCATCTCGAGAAGCTGCCCTTCTTTAACGTCTTTGGCTAGACGCCCCCGCTTCGTTATCCTGGATCAAAAATAAAGTAGATAACAGTTTTGCCAGGATAACGAAGTTAGCAGTAATTAAAATCAAACCACCTGGATCAAAACAAAACGTTACTTTGGCAAATAAAATAGGAAAATGAATACTCCACAATCTGGTATTTGAGGAGGTACTGCCAGGAACGTAGTTCTAACAGAAGACCCGGTGGTGATGATTTTTCTTCCTCAAATAGGAGGATGTAAACATCATCCTCTTGTAGGTGAGGCTCGTAGAAAGAACGCTGTTGGATATCATTTTCAGAGAAAGTTAATTCTTTGAAGGTGATAGTGGCGTTTTGTTTGGATATATTAGCGGGAGGTGATGGCAATTCCTTCTCTTCATTTTCAAGGATGTAAGTATCCTCATCTTCTGGATAGAGCACAGAGAAGGATGGAAACTGGCGGTAGGCGACCGTAGAGGGAAGAGAGTAACTTACATCCGTAGTGAGGTATTCTACCTCTTGAATTATTTCGCTCTTTGGTTGCTGTTCTTATAGAGCGAGTCTCTCCAGGTAATCTGGTTGATCTTCTAACCAGAGTTGCTCTTGTAATATGAGACAATCCTCATAATCATGAGCTCCCCCACATACGGAGCAGTATAAATACTGAGAATAGCAAAACTCTTGCTCGAAGACCTGTTCCATTTCCATTTTTTTTTGTGTTTTTTGTATATAAATAAAACTACTGAACAGATTAGAAAATAAAATAATTAGAAACAAACATAATAATAATATAAACAAAATATAAAAGATAATTAATATAAACAACAAACAAAAATAATATAGACAAAATATTCTAATATAACAAGTGAATAATCCGGGGCTTAGGGACTAGAATAAATCTAGTCCGCGGCAACGGCGCCATTTTGCAGTGGATATGGCGGAACCAACTGACAGTCGGCGAAGAAGATAAGCTCCCGTTAATTATCTAAACATTACACACGCGTCCGCTTGTTGTCCGCTTCATTTCATGCGGTCCTCTCTGTGTCCGCCTCTCACGTCCGCCTCTAAATAGGCGGTTGCTTGTGTGTCCTTGTGTCTTGTCCGCCTTAGTCTAGGCGGTTTCTTCATGTTGTTCTGTGAGTGTTGTCCGCATGGCTGACGTCGCAAGCGACGTCGTGAATCTGGGCGGACAAGAGTTAGGCGCGTACTGATATGTACGTCGCGAGCGACGTCGTGATTTTGGGCGGACAAGAGATGTACGTCGCGAGCGACGTCGTGATTCTGGGCGGACAAGAGATGTACGTCGCGAGCGACGTCGTGATTTTATCCGACACTCACGACGTCACTCACAAAACTTTGACTGGCTCTAGATTCTTCGTTTGGACTCCGTTTTTCGAGCCGTTTGCGCCTATGCGTTCGTCTCCTTGTCTACTTTGCTCCCAGCTTGGTTTTCCTCATGTTTAACCAATAAATTTGTGAGATAATAATAAAACATAAACTAGAGGAAAACTAACCGAAGTGGAGAAATGAGCAAGAAAAGAGCTAATATATATATCAAATACACCTATAAATCATGCTCATTTGGACACTTATCACTGGTTGCGGTACTACTTTTATGATTACCGTATTCTGTAGCCTTGTTGGCTCTTCCTTTAATCTTACAGTCTTGACAATAAATCTTCTGGGCAACATCTCATTGTCTTAGCATGATAATCATTAATCAGGGTGAGTCTCCATTTTTAGAGGCCCTTATTCACTTAACTGTGTGTTTTTTCCTTGTTGCTCATTCCCACTCATTTTCCGTGGTTACCGAGGCTTGACTTTTCACTACATGCTAGTCTTATTGGAGTGGATTATGTGAATATTTCCATAGCCTTCGAGGATTTTTCAATCCGGTATTAGAACCTCTTGTATGATGTAGGTTTGGAGTTACTCACTCTTGACTAATTCCTTAGTCAGTAATGTACCATTGGTGGTATTTTCTCACAACAGTGGCCCCGCAGACATGAGTGTCGGGTTTGTTACTCCTCCATTTCCTGCTTCCTTGCACTGTTAGTGCTTTCCTTCTTGTTGGCTTGGCTGGGCTCCCTCGACTTCTAGGCATTTCGACCCAGGTTGCCAGAAATGTTGGTTTCCTATAGGTAAGATTCTTAGTCCTTCACTATTATGTGTGGGTGAAGTTGCTCGAACGAGAACCGTCTCTGGGATTTCCAGTTCTTGGAATCTACCGTATGTCAGGTTTTGGTTCTTACGGAAATAATTTATAACAGCCAAATCGGGTTTTTTCCCGTGTGTGAGAGAACTCTCCATCTCTCTGGCGTTCTTGCCCGAGTTATAAAACGGGGGTTGTAGAGGGCGGGAAGGATATTGTAGGTATTCAGTACACACTGGTAATGCCTAACTAGCGTATCTCTCACGCTATCACTCAACCCTTAAACCCAAGTCTCTAATCCTAACTTGGTACTTCCTAAGCTCGGTAACTCTAGTCATCAGAGCGATACTTCGCTCTGATACCACTTATTGTAACACCCCAACTACAAACACAATACTTAACAAACGATTACAGCGGAATTACAACTCAACACTTAACTTAATCTGTGGGTGCTACACGCCATTAGCCACCCACGTGGCTAACAATGCTAATACTTAAACAATGTATCGGTCTGATGGATCAGATTCCCGAGCATTTATACATTACAATCCATTCCAATTCAACTACATTTACAATTTTAAAACTGTACCGAGTCTAATACATTATATCGTGATAACAGTTTTGGCTTACTATACTTACAATTACATAAACAAATTAAATAACTACCCATGCGCAAATAGCCACCCTGTCCTACTCTCAAATGGCTACCAGCTCCATTGTACCTGAAATGAAATGGGTGGCCCCGAAGGGGCTCAACACCTTTGCTGGTATAGTAATCGTGCAGCCCGCATACTACCGGGCCAGGCACAACTATTTGTCATCTGAGCATGTTGTTGATTATATTTACATCATGCATGAAAAACTATAAACACACAATACAATCAACAAGTAAACAACACTAAGGTACATTCATCAAGTATAACACATTAATGTTTATTAAATCACATTACTTGGTCTTTATACCATGAGGGCTTTTTACCCCAAAAGCTTCATTCTTATCGGCTTTCACTTATCCATTTTGTTCGGGCTACACCCACTACTTATCATAATAATTGGTAATTACCATCTCATTTCAAAATGAAATGTCTTGGAAATTGAACAAGGGAAGCTCCAGCACTTCTTGAATTCTAAAAAACGGCTGGGCAAGGAGAATAAAGGAGTTCACACGTTGAGATTTTTTTATTGAAAGGAAAGACTAGAAAAGATGGATTTTTGAGTTTCTTTCTAACCTTAACAAACAAGGGGCTGATTTAGCTCACCATGGTCTCCTTCAATCTTCAAATGAAGATCTAGCCATGGGGATGAAGTTCAAGCTTTTGGGGTTTTGAAGAATGGAAAATGATCCCCAAGGTGAGAGGAGTTCAATGGTATAATTTTTGTAAGATTTGGACTTGATTTGATCTTTGAAAGAGGAGGATGAAGGGAGCTGCTGGAGAACCCATCTAAATCGCCATGGAAGGAAAAGAAAACAGAGAGAGCTCTGGGATGAAGGTGAAATAATCGTAAGAGAGGAAGGGAATAGCGGAGAGAGAGGGAAATAAAGTAAATATGTACTTTTTGTTGCGCATTTTTGCATTTTGTGTTTTTGCAGCTCAGTTGCCTATATGGGGTGTTACAATACACATGCAGACACAACAATTATCACGTACTACACTTGGAAAAAGAGGAGAGCTGCACATGATTGTTCCATGATTACACTAATCATGTGGATCCTTTTGATAAATTCTCTCATGGTAGTTTATTCTACAGTTCAACATTATTAATAATGATTACCACATCACTTGAAATACCTCAACTTAAATGTGTTAATAGATTATGTAATTATGATTTTCTAAGGCTAATTAAGTCCTTAGGAATATTGGTGTAGAAAGAGAAACCAAAAGAAAAAGGAAAACACGTAATAGTCACAAAACGCAAAAATGCGTAATTAATTATCTTAGGAGGTATATAACCTCGACAAGTACCGAGGAGATCCATGGGACTTGAATGTTAGGCTTGCAACAAGGATGTCACGTTCTTTGATTGGGGAGTATGTAATACCCCTTTCTCACATGGGGATCTGAGTAGTAATGTGAGTAGCTTATACGAATATATATGGGTTGACTACATTAACAAGGTCTTGCACTTTTAGGCCCAAGTGAGGACCAATGAACCGCCTCAGGACCGTGTCAATTCCGAATTAGCTCTGATACCATTTGTAATACCCCATATAGGCAATTGTCCAACAACCTAGCACTCAATCCATCCGGGCTTGAAAACTATCCCTTTTTAAGCCCTTTATCCTCAATTGGGCTTAAAAGTGGAAGACCTTGTTATTGTAGTCAACCCATATATATTCTTATAAACTACTCACATTACTACTTATATCCCCATATGGGAAAGGGGTATTACATGTATGATGTGATGATATGTATCATACATTATAATAATAATAATATAATAATAATAATAATAATAATAATAATAATAATAATAATAGAATCTGTAGCCATGAGTAAATAGGTGCAACAGATTGCCATGAGTTTGTGTATGCACTATTATGACGATGATTTATATAAGTATATGTATAATATATATACATGTATATCACCATTTTGTTGCATTGTAATTCTTATGAGATGTATGAATTTTCTAGACTTTTTCCTACATTAGCACATAATATATATCAGTTCACATTAAAACATAAATCTAAAGAAAAGCATATGATAAGTAAGAAATATGACATGAATTGTTGTAAAAATATGAAGAGTAAAAGCCTTAAAAGTATATATATTTCACACTTATCAACTGGCCTATGGTACAAAGACCTCTCGTAGGTGTTCAACAAAACATCAATTGAAAAAAAGTGTTCCACGCTTGGAAGCCACTCGGAGAGCCCATGACTGATCGCAACCAGTTAGCGCCTCCATAAGTAATAGTGCCTAAGGGTAGACCATGCAAGAAGAGGCCCAACATCAGAGACAAGTCTGAACATGAACATGTTGGGCTTGGGAAACAATATGGGCCAAACATCAAAGTTAATCTCAGCGACTACGTAAAAAAATACAAACTGAACAAGGACCGTTGGCAGCATAGTCAATCCCAAGGATGGTCATCGGGCGCAACAAGGTCAAGCTGAAGAAGGTCATCGATGCAGCAAAATCAATCACAGCGATAGTCATCGGCGTAGTGAAGTCAATATGAACTTGATGCATGGAAATCCTTTTCACAATCTCTGAACTGGCATGAGTTCCATCCTGAACTACTTTTGTTTCATTACAGGTTATAGATAAATAGTAGGGGATGGAAACTGTGGTTTTCAAGCAGTTGTAGTGGCCATATAGAGACTACAATCATCACCTAGATACTTCTACTAAAGATTAGCATCCAAAGACACCAACTTGCAGTTGATGAAGATGTCAACTTGCTCATGTAAGCTTGTCTTCCGTTTAACCAATAAGACTATCTATATTGCCTACAAGTCTGGATCAGCACATGATCATTGTTGAAGACAATACCTGAAGAATAGTTGCAACCGCCAAGAAAAAGATAGTTGAGATACCAACTTGCACCTGCAGTTGTTACACTAAGGTTTAATGAGTGTCTTCCATGTGTCACCTAAGTGTATAGTTAAGAAGAAGCTCAACCAATGTCATGAGACAATTTCTTAGTAGCTGGTGAAGTTGGTTGAAGTCTACAAACCAGAAAGAAGCCACTTGGTCTCTATATATGTAAATCATATCTCATTTGTAAAGCAAGGTTGTTGATGCACTCATTGTTCGAGATAAATATTAGAGAGTTTAAGATGGTAGGGGTTACGCTAAAAAGTTAGCTTCAGTCTCATTGAGTGAGTGAGTCCGAGTGAGCAGTACTGTGAGCAATTGGAGTGTAAACTCGTTGAGTTGAGAACACATGGTAGCTAGGATAGTCAGGGAGCAGTCGTTGGACTATTGGGAGACTGTTGGCTGAAGTAGTTCACCCAGGGTAGAAGAGTAGAGGGGTAAGTCCTAAACTATCACAAAGTCCATAGGTTGGGAGAAGGGAGATTGAGTGAACTACAAGGTGTAATTCTCAATTGAATAGAGTTTCCAGTTTAAAAGTACTTACACTCTTCTACTATCCTTTAGTTAATTATTGTGGTTCGTTAGTCCTCACCCGCAAGATACGTTCGTGACATATCTAGGATCTTTGTAGCATATAGCTAGTTACACTAGCTGTAGGATCGGGTGGCTAACTCAAACCAATCAAAGGTGTGAGTCTAAGGATTGGTTTGACTCAATCAGCCTTCTTAACTGAGAGGCACTCAATCGAATTAACTAAACTAATGATACGGAAGACTTTTGCGGTAATTGTAGCGAAACAATAAAAGGAAAGAAGGACTCTGTGGAACTCAGCAAGATACACAAATAAGCTATTTCATTTCCTGGTCAAACAAAACAACTTACAGATGCCCACTAAGTAGAAGAGATCTACTTAGCGGTTTTCACTCACTTACCCAACACACTCTCTAATCAGAACAATGGTAAGTGTAATGAAACTAGGAACTTCCTAGGTAGAGTCTATCTTAAGGTACTAACTAACTTGGTACGTATTCTCTCTCCTTTTTGACTTACAATGCGATTCTCTCTCTATCTCTAAGCTCTGAAATGATCCTCAAAGGAAGCGCAAAGAAAACTGACTATTACATATCTTATTTATACTCTAAGCACAACAGCGGGTCGAAGGAGTTAGTTCCGAGAATACCAGAACTAACTTAGTGGACAACTCTCAACGGCTCTGAAGTGGTCTTCTTGCTTGGGCCGCGATCTTCGGATGTTGAGGAAGACCTTCATGACCGTTGTGACACTTAAGGTGTTCCGAGTTGACTCCTGATTTTCCGCAACCGCACGAGAGAGTCTGTGAGGTCTTCTTTGTTGCGCCGGACTCTATCGAAGAGGCTCACTCTTTGTGTATGTCAAGTGATGATTGACTCTGTCGCGGTGAAAGGCTATCTCTGCAACACCTCGATGTCCCAACAATTTCCCCCTTGTTGCTGATGATAGCAAACCTTCGTGAATCCCGATGGAGTCAATCCTGAAAATAAAAACACAAGGACTAGGGGAACCGACCCTGTCAAAGTTCCCCCTTAATAGCAGCAGTAGCAACTAAATTCAAGGACTCTATTTAGGTTCCCCCTTGATCGGAGAGGGACTCCAGGCAAGCAAACGATAAATAAGCAGTGTAATAGGCAGGATAGTATATAAGGCAGTTAAAAACACTAGACCACATGGTCCAGCAGCGCAATCCAAAAAGCAGTTTTAAACAAGCAACAGAATAACCCGTACACCAGACGGGATTCACCGCTTCCCCCTTTTGCTTTCATCAGAGGGGAAGCCCACAGTATCACAGAGTCAGTCAAAGTATTCACACAAAAAACCATTAAAAAGTGTTTAGAACTTAAAAACGACCTAAGTTCTAACACTACACAACCACGTCATTCTAAGGGTTTGGGGTTAGGGTGGATTGGATGTCGAGGAGGTGGTCCTGCAAGGCCGCCACTGTCGTCTCTATTCCGGCGAGTCGGTCCATCATCCGCGTCTGCCCCTGAATCAGCTCGGCTGCATGTGCGATGAGGCGCTCTACTTTCTCCAGGAGGGGTAGTAGTGATGCTTGAGGTACAGCCTCTTGAGAAGTAGATGTCCCCGCCGTCGTTGGAGTAGATGGTGGGGCAGCAGCTTTGATTTGTCGATTGAGGTCAGCCGATTCAGATACCGCAGGTTGATGGTGTCTGCTTCCTCGATGGACTCTGGCGTCGAAGTCGCCATGGGTACCTGAAAGAATTGGAATATGCGAGGCAACCAGAACACATACCCCAAGGAGTGTTTCGGGGTGTCGACTGACTGGGCGAGGTGATGGAGAATTATGTGTGCCAGATTGATAGAGTGACGATTGATGATGCAGTATATAATTGTTAGGTCCAAGCAGTTGACCATAAGGTTTCCCTCTTTTCGTGGGACAATATTTTTGATGACCAAAATGTGGAGGAGTTGGTGTAAGATGGAGAGATCACCACGGGGTATGGGGGAGCCAATCTTTTTCTTGGAGGAGAAAAAGCGATAGATTTTGTTTTGTGGTACCCCGGGGATCTCAGGAAGGATTCCTTTTTCATAGAATGACAGGCCAGTGGCAGGGACGCCAAGAATTTCGGACAATTTTGCAAGATCAAAAAAGATTGGTGTGGAATTAACAATAGACTGTGCAGCATCGTTACGATGACAAGGTTTTGGAAGAAGTCGACAGACTCTGTGGGATACCACTCTGTAATCTCGCAGAAGAGGTGTTTCCACCCCTGAATTTCTAACATAGTGACTAACTCCCCTAAGTTGGAAGACAGAGCCCAAGAAAAGTCGAGGAACTTACCCCTAACGATATTACGTTCCGAGGCAGGGTCACCGAGCATGTACCGTTGAGTGAATGGGTCTACCTTCACACTCCGTCGGTGCGGTTTTGGTGGTTTTTGATCTTTGGCGGGTAGGTAGCACCAGTGAGGCATCGTGACTGGCTGTGGGCAGTTCTTGGACGGGAGACGATTCACCGGAACCGGAGGAGACATGTTGGGCCCTGACAGAGGAATGAGGATTCTTTTTGCTGTGGGTCAGGTTGAGGTTTGGCCTTTTCGCTTGCGGGTTTTGGGTGGAGGTTGTTGTGGTGGTGTTGCGGATTTAGCGGGTGATGCTGGTGGGGTTGGTGTAGGAGATTTGGTCGGTGGTTTGCTGGCATGGGATTGTGGCTGATCAGTTGGATGATTTTCGGCGGGAGGGTTGTCAGCTTGTGGGGTTGGGGATGGTGGTAGGGTTTGGATTGGGGTAACTTCCTCAATTTCGGTGTCAAGAATCTCTGTTCTTGCAGCAGATGGCGGTGTTTGATGGGTGGATGGGTCGCGGGTGTCAGGTGGTGGTGTGGAGGAGTGTGTGGGCGAAAGTAGCGGTGGTTTTAGTGGGAGATGTAGTGGTGGTGGTGGTGAGTGTAGGTGGATTAGGGTTTGCCATCGCTTGTAGATACGCCTGAAGGCGAATGGGATCGATGAAAATATCGGCTGTTTTTGATTCCAGAGAAGTTGATGCCGGCCATTTGGAAGTTGAAGGAAGCTCAGGTGTAAAGAGAGTTGAAGTGAGAGAGAAGGAGTGGACGGGTGATAGATATAAGGCTGGAAGTTGCAGATTTCGTGTGTCAGGTGCGATAAAAGAGGCGACGTCATGGTAGGGTGAGATGAAGGGCGACGATTTAGGCGGGTTAGGTGCGGATGGATGACGTGGATAGTAGCGCTAGAGTAGTAGGCGTGCTAAGTAATAAAACACATTTCACTGATTCAAGTGCAAACAAAGACAGACTCTATGAGACATGAGGGAGTACCTGCTGAAGATTGCGGTAGGGGCAAGGAGATGCGACCGTCTAGGTAGACGAAGTCAATCCGATTGCTGATCGTAGTGCTTCGAATCTCGCTGTAGACAATGGTTTAGTAAAAATATCTGCAAGTTGATCTTCTGTGGGCACAAAGTCAAGTTGGATAAGCTTTTTCTCGACACAGTCTTTCAAGAAGTGAAAACGTATCTCGATGTGTTTGGTTCTTGAGTGTTGGACTGGGTTTTCGGATATTTTGATTGTGCTTTTGTTGTCACAAAAGATTGGGATTTGTTCTTGGGTGACATGATAGTCTTGAAGTTGTTGTTTCATCCAAAGGAGTTGGGAGCAACATGCTGCAGCAGAGACATACTCTGCCTCCGCTGTAGACAATGCTACGGAGTTTTGTTTTTTGGAGGACCATGAAACAAGGCAAAGTCCCAAGAACTGTGCATTACCTGAAGTACTCTTTCGATCTTGGAGAGAACCAGCCCAATCAGAGTCACTATATCCAGATAAAGTAAAAGTAGGAGATCGTGGATACCATAGATAGAGTGTACTTGTACCTTTAAGATAGCGAAAGATACGCTTGACTGCTTTGAGGTGAGACTGTTTTGGTGCTGCTTGGAAGCGAGCACAAAGACAGACTGCATGGAGAATGTCTGGGCGACTGGCAGTCAGGTACAAGAGGGACCCTATCATTCCTCTATATTCAGTGGCATTGACGCCGACTCCGTCATCATCAGGATGCAGTTTGGCAGATGTACAGCTTGGTGTGGACATACTCTTGGCATTTTTTAAGTTGTACTTATCAAGGAGTTCCTTGATATACTTTTGTTGATGAATCTTGATCCCGTCCGTTTCCTGCTGAATTTGTAATCCTAAGAAGAACTTGAGCTCACCTAACTCATTCATGGAAAACTCTTGCTTCATAAGGTTAGCAAAATGGTCGCAGAGGGTGTTACTTGTAGAACCATAAATGATATCATCAACATAGATCTGTACTAAAAGTAAGTCATGTGATGAGTGTAGAATGAAGAGCGTTTTATCTACATTACCTCGAGAGAAACCATTTTGCAATAGATATGTAGACAGTCTTTCATACCAGGCGCGTGGAGCCTGTTTCAGTCCGTAAAGGGCCTTACACAGTTTGTAAACGTAGTCGGGATGGACGGAGTCTGTGAACCCTGGAGGTTGTTCGACGTAGACTTCTCTATCAATGTAGCCGTGAAGGAAGGCTGTCTTAACATCCATTTGATATAATTGGAACCTTTGTAAGCAGCAAACGCAATGAACATGCGAATTGCTTCAAGACGAGCTACTGGAGCGAAGGTTTCATCATAATCAATCCCTTCTTCTTGATTGTAGCCCTGAACGACTAATCGAGCTTTATTCCTGAAAACTTGGCCTGCAGTATCAAGTTTATTACGAAAGACCCAACGAGTACCAATGGCTTGTTGATGCGTGGGGCGAGGAACTAACTCCCAGACAGCATGTCGCTGGAGGGAATTGAGTTCCTCCTGCATAGCAGTAACCCAATCACTATCAAGGAGTGCTTCTTTGACATTTCGTGGTTCAGTACTAGACAGAAACGCACCAAAGGCACAGAGATTTTGCATAGCTTGTAGGCGTGTTTGAACACCGGTGTTTGGGTCTGTAATGATGTTTTCAGGAGGGTGAGCAGATTTTTGTTGGAACTGGCGACGTGAAGCAGGAGGGGTGTGTCTTTGTCAGAGGAGTCAAATTTAAGTTTTGTGGTAAGGGTGTCTCTGGGTTATTGTCTGAGTCAGTGGATTCTGATGAATTGTTTTTGTTTGCTGGGGAATCATGAGGAGTGATGGAGTGGGACTCAGGGAGTCTTCCTATTGGTACAGTGATGAAGTGTGGATCGGTGAGAAAATCATCGGGGGCAAAGTCAAGTTGATCAGAAGATGAGCCAACGTTGTGGGACTCATCGAACTTGACATGTGGGCTTTCTTCTAAACACTGAGTTCTCAGATTGATAACACGATAAGCTTTACTTTTAGAAGAATAGCCAAGAAAAATACCTTCATCATCACTTTAGGAGAGAACTTACCCAAGTTGTCCTTACCATTATTGTGAATAAAGCACTTACATCCGAAACGCCTGAGGTGTATAAGACTTGGTTTACGTTGACGGAGTAGTTCATAGGGTGTCTTGTGAAGGAATGGATGAATCAACGCACGATTTAACACATAGCAAGCTGTATTAACGGCTTCTGCCCAATAAGATGGAGTGAGTTGACTGTCAATGAGCATGGTGCGAGCCATTTCTACCAAGGTTCTATTCTTGCGTTCAACTACTCCGTTTTGTTCTGGAGTACGTGCTGATGATATTTGGTGATCCACTCCGTTATCCCTGCAAAACTCATCAAACGACTTGTTGCAAAATTCAGTACCCTGGTCCGTTCTCAGGGTTTTTAAAGTAAATGAAATTTGTTGACAAGCATTTTGTGGAGTTTGGCAAACTCCGTAAAAGTTTCATCTTTGGTATATAAGAAAATGACCCAGGTCCACCTGGAATAGTCATCAACTATGACCAGGATGTACCTCTTACCGCTTCTGCTTTGTGTACGCATGGGGCCAACAAGATCCATGTGTAGTAGTTCTAGTGGAGAGCTAGTAGAGAGAGTAGGCTTACTTTTGAAGGAGGACCGGGTGTGTTTTACCTTTTACACACTTCACAGACAGAGTCTGTGTCAAAGGTGGTGTCTGGTAAACCGATCACCAAGTCCTTGCTTTTGAGTTTGTTCAACAGCCTATGATTTGTGTGGCCAAGTCTGGAGTGCCACAGCAGTGAGTTTTTGGAATGCACATTGAGACAGACTTGGTCTTCTGGATTAATGGAGTTTAAGCACATTTTGTAGAGATTGCCTTCTCTACGTCCCACAGCTTTTAGTGAACCTGTACGCTCATCATAAACCTTACAATCCGAAGAAGAGAAAAGTACCAAATTGCGGAATCTATCACAAATTTGAGAGATGCTTAATAAACTATGCTGGAGTCCAGTGACCAGATGGACTCCATCAATTTTAAATTTTGAGGGGTTACCTACGGATCCAACTCCCACGATTTCACCCTGGTTGTTGTTTCCAAAAGTAACCTTACCTCCTTGGTAGGATGAAAGCGAATTGAATTGATTTGGATCTCCAGTCATGTGACGAGAGCATCCATGTCCAAGTACCAGCTGTCTCCATTCGCTTCACCTACAAAAGAACAGATCATTGTTAGATTGGGAACCCAGATGTACTTGGGTTCCTTTTCGAGCCAGACTGTTTCAATTTTTCTCGTGCTTCAAGTATCATTTTAACACGTTTGACATTAAAAGAGAGATCTCTGTTCAGTTTATCGCATGCACTGTCCCGATGTCCAAGACTCCCGCAGTAGCCACAAATTTGGTTGGTGGAAGATTGACGTATTTCTGTTGTCCTTTCCACCAAGAATCAAATTTTTCTTCTCTTGATACCGTTTGGCTCTGTTGTCGGATTTGGACATATTCTTTGGAATGTCGAACTTACTTTGTGCCACTTGGGCGTGGATTGAGTGGATCGAACTCCGGATTGTAGATTTACAATCTGGTGAGAGAGTGTTCTACCTTGGAATGAAGAGTATCTCGATCTTGGCTAATTTCTTTGATTTTGGAGTTGGCCCACTCAGGTAATTCGGAAGAGGTGACTTGTTTGATAAACTTGACTGGCTTAAGGGAAAGAGCGTGCTCCTTTTCTTTCAGTCTTTGAGTGAGATTTTTGATAGTGGTGTTTAGAGATATGTTTTTGGATTCAGAGGCATTAAGATCATTTTGAAGAGAACAACACTTGTCAGTAAAAAATGGTGAGGTCTTGTTTGAGGGAGTCGATCAGGGTGAGAGACTCTTTCTGGTCACCCTGTTTAAACTGAGTGCATTCTAAGGTATCATGAAGTTCCTTTTGAAGGGATCAACATGATGCCTTGATTCTTGTAGATCTAACCTGAGAGAGCAAGAGATGGTTTTGTGTTCCTCAGCTTCATCTCTTAGTGCATACATAAGACTTTTTGAGATTTTGAGTTCCTCAGATAGCTCGGTTATCTTGCTGGTAAGACTTGCTTTGAGAGAGTTGTTTCTCGGAGACAATTTTAGCAATTAAAGTCATAAATCCCATAGGAGAAATACGGTAAAGGTCTGTTTCAAGGTGAGAACGAGTTACCTCATTATCAGGAATCATGGACTCCGTCGTATCATGTGCCATTAGACATACCAATCCGCTGGACTCTATGTCTGGATCGTCGGAGTCTGAATCGCCCCATCCAACAGCTGCCATCAGCGATCTCCCTTGAGATTTTCCATACTGGTTCTTGAGTAAAGGACAGTCCTTCTTGAAGTGACCGGGTTTATTGCAGTTGAAACAAGTGACAGAATTGAAAACTTGTTTAGAGGTGTTCGAGAACGACCGACTCAGTCGATTAGGTTGGTTACGCATGAATTTCGGAAGTTCTTGACTATGAAGACAAAGTCCTCCATAGTCTCAGCCTCACTTTCCTCAACAATAATGTCCACCAGTTCAGCCTTAGCTTGTCTGATTTGAGTATCAGCAACATAGGCTCCTTCTTGAGTTAATTGAGTCGAATTAACCTGCAAGGCTTGGTCATTCAAAGGGGTAGTCTTACTAGAAGAGGGAGAAGAAGTATTACCACACTTCTTTCGAACATTCTTCTTATATTTATCTACGGATTGTAGATAGGAACCTAGGTCTTGACAACTCCATTTAGATAAGTCCTTGCATGCTTTGGTAGAGATTACCGTTTCTGCCCATTCTTCTCTCAGACTGTCCAGCAACTTGTGCAAGACACTCTCTCTATCTGGTAGGATGCTAACTTCCTGCATAGTAGTGGTTAGTAAATAGAAACGATCAGAGCATTTCTTCCAGAGACTCACCGGTTTCTGCAGAAAATTTTCATAGTCCATTCGAAGTTCTTGAGCTTTGCACTTCTTTAGTTCAGTGACTCCTTCGTGAGTTGCTTGAAGGAGTGTCCAGATCTCATTAGCGGACTTACAGTGATTTACTCTCCTTTGTTCTGGGATGGACAAGCAGGTGTATATTGCGCGTGATGCTTGACGATTCAGCTCGTACCTCTTACGATCTGCAGCAGTCCATGTGGATCGGTCTGGATTGACTACAAGATCTCCTCCAGTGACTATTCCCAAAGCTCGGAGTTGACAGACTCAATGTGTTGCTCGATCTCGTTTTCCAGTGGTCGTAGTTGGTGGAGGTGAGTCTGGGATGCTCGAAGTGCATTTTGTTGTTTTGATTGGCGAAGAGGTCTGCCATTGCTTCGTTGATTGACTGTTAGCCTAAGCAAGGCTCTGATCACCATGTAGGATCGGGTGGCTAACTCAAACCAATCAAAGGTGTGAGTCTAAGGATGGTTTGACTCAATCACCCTTCTTAACTGAGAGGCACTCTGTGAGGTAGAGGCACTCAATCGAATTAACTAAACTAATGATACGAAAGACTTTACGGAAATTGTAGCGAAACAATAAAAGGAAAGAAGGACTCTGTGGAACTCAGCAAGACACACAATAAGCTATTCATTTCCTGGTCAAACAAAACAACTTACAGATGCCCACTAAGTAGAAGAGATCTACTTAGCGGTTTTCACTCACTTACCCACCACACTCTCTAATCAGAACAATGGTAAGTGTAATGAAACTAGGAACTTCCTAGGTAGAGTCTATCTTAAGATGCTAACTAACTTGGTACGTATTCTCTCTCCCTTTTGACTTACAATGCGATTCTCTTTCTCTCTCTAAGCTCTGAAATGATCCTCAAAGAAAGCGCAAAGAAAACTGACTATTACATATCTTATTATACTCTAAGCACAACAGCAGGTCGAAGGAGTTAGTTCCGAGAATACCGGAACTAACTTAGTGGACAACTCCCAATGGCTCTGAAGTGGTCTTCTTGCTTGGGCCGCGATCTTCGATGTTGAGGAAGACCTTCATGACCGTTGTGGCACTTAAGGTGTTCCGAGTTGACTGAGCCTGATCATTTCGCAACACGCCGCCCCGCACGAGAGAGTCTGTGAGGTCTTTTTGTTGTGTCGGACCCTCTATCGAAGAGGCTCACTCTTTGTGTATGTAAGTGATGATTGACTCTGTCACGGTGAAAAAGGCTATCTCTGCAAACACCTCGATGTTGATAAGTGTCTAAATGAGCATGTTATTTAGGTGTATTTCATGTTAATATTAGCACTTTTCTTGCTCATTTCTCCACTTCGGTTAGTTTTCCTCTAGGTTTATGTTTTATTGTTTATCTCACTCAAATTATTGGTTAACATGAGAAAACCAAGCGGGAGTGAAGTAGACAAAGAGACGTACGCGTAGACACAAACGGCTCAGAAAACGGAGTCCAAACAAAGAATTTAGAGCCGGTCAAAGTTCGAAGGAAAATAGGCCACGGTCAATGGTTGCAACCGCCCAAGAAGTGGCGGTCCTCTCTGAGCAAAAAACCGCCAGGCGGCCCTCTCCACCACTACCGCCACTTAAGAGGCGGTCTCCTCACATGCAACCGCCAGGCGGTCCTCTCCACCACTACCGCCACTTATGAGGCGGTCTCCTCACATGCAACCGCCAGGCGGACACCACTTACCACTACCGCCACTTATCAGGCGGTCCGCCAGGCGGACATCACCACCTCTACCGCAATTATCAGCGGTCTTCACAGGCGGACAAGATAAAATCGCCGCGCCGAACATAGTTTTCTTTCCTCGCGCGACTCTGCAACTCGCCTTATCTATCTACCCCGCCGTCACCTACCTTATTTCGCTCACGCGTATCCAGCTCCTGTCCCCTGCATTAATGAAGCAATCAATGCTTCAATCAGTGAAGAAATCAACAGAGGCAATCAACTGCAAGTCTTCTACGTAGTCTTCCTTTCTTCTATAAATAACCATCCACTGCACCTTGTACGAGTGCACGGAGAAAACCAGAAAATCCCTCACACTCACCTCATCTCATTCTGTTCCAGTAAATCACTCCCGTATTTCATTTCACTCCATTAATTCTCTAATTCACCCCTTCACTTATAATAACTTACGTACATGTTTCACTCTTCGACCTCTCCATTTCTCCATTCACTAATCACATCCCCGTGCTGTTATTACGTCCAACCTCTGTCAGATTTATTACCAGTTAATATGTCTGGCTAAGGAGGATTTGTCCGGGCAAGTTTTTAAATTATGGTTTGTTTAATTATGTAATCAATATTTCTAAACCGTTTTAATAAATTCAGTTTGTTACGCTTAAAGGATTTCTCTCACCATTTTAATAAATTACATGAATTTATTAAAATGCTTTCCTAAGTCTATTTTGATCAGACCAGGTGATAATAGACAGGTTATTTAAGCCGTAAATCTGGAGAAAACTTATTATGATTTAATAAGTTAGTATTTTACAGATGCAATTATAATTCCTTGAATTTAACGTCCGTTTACATAGTTTTGCTCGAACCTTGATTAGACCGAGCCTTTTCTGGTAAACGAGTTCTTAGGGTCTATGACTTAGTCCTTAGGATAATAACAGGAATTTTGCCAAACTAATATATTAACCGGTAGAGATATCATAATTAATCAGATTATATAAAACCTGAACCGGAGTTCCATTTAATTCATCTGCACTCAGTTTTCTAATCTGCTCAATATTTTTCTCTAAACAAGTCATTAACTTCCCCCTTTTTGTGACAAGCTTAGGAACTATTCTAGCTCGCTATAAGTCCCACGGTTTGACCCCGGCCGCTTCTGTCTTCTACACTACTACGACCGGGTTATAATTTGCAGCCCGACGGATATTTTGAGTTTTAATTTCTCTCTTTTATCAATTTCACCTGTGCTATAACTCACGAAAAATCCACTCTGCAAAATGGCGCCGTTGCCGGGGACTTGATTTAATCTAGTCCCTAAGCCCCGGTTAATTCACCTGTTATATTATAATAATTTGTTAATCTAAAAATAAAAAAAAAACTGTTAATCCAATTTCGGACATATAACCTCGGACATCTGATTTGGACATCGGACTTCTAACTTCTGATCTGACTTGGACATCTAATATTGGACATCGGACTTCTGACATTTTATATTATTGTTTATTCCTGTCATTTCGTTCCATTGTCTCTAACTACTAACTTTAAATTTCTGTCATTCGTTCCATTGTCATTTCGTTCCCTTGTATACTAACTACTAACTTTAATTTCTGTCATTTCGTTCCATTGTCATTTCGTTCCCTTGTATACTAACTACTAACTTAAATTTCTGTCTACTAATTCCTAACATTTTTATTATTCTAACGTATAACCAGTTCTTTTCTCTGTTTTGAGTAGTGTATGCCTTTCACCAGGTCACAGAGCCTCCCAGAGAATATTAATCACACGGTTGGTTACATCCCAGAAATCGAGAGAACCTTTCTGCGCAATCTCAGGCAAAGACGAACTCAACAGAACATACCACCACAGTGATAGATTCTGACCCGGAAGCTAACATGGCAGCTACACCAGCAACGGTTCGAAATATCAACAGGGCCGTCTAACCAAGGACAACAGCTTGCTATCGTCCTTCCTCACCTCAGCCCATCCGAATATGATGAGTGGCAGAAAGCTGAAGCCATATCATCAGATTCGATGTGTGAAGGAGTTGGGCATGTTTGATGGCACCAGTCCAGACGAAGCCCTGTTACATGTTACAAAATTCTTACAACAAGCCAATAGCCTTACTGCAACCGACGCAGTACTTCAATATGCAAGATTGTCTTTATTCCCACACAGCCTGACGGGAAACGCGAGCAAGTGGTATCATAGCTTAACACCGAGTACCATCGGTACCTGGGACGACATGGCCACCAAGTTCTATGACAAATTCCTACCCCCGAGCCGAACTTTGGAGATGATTGCTGAAATTTATAATTTCAAGCAACCAGGGTCGGAGAATATTGTGAAACTTGGGACCGTTTCAAAGGTCTACTACTCACTTGTCCTCACCACGGTCTGACGAAGGAACAAGTATCACAATTGTTTTACAAGGGCTTAATCGGTCCGTGCAGAACAATGGTGTTATCTTCGTTAGGGGCTGACGTTCTGAAAAAGCCGGGAGCACAATTTCTGAACAGCATGGAGTCTCTCTGTGAGGAAATTAGAGACTGGGCCTCCGGTGGATCAAGAAGCGTACTCCAGGATTATATCATGTTGGGGAAAGTGATAACAAGTTCGATCAATAATGAAAAGCCATGAGCAACTCATGGAAAGTAATGCTCAGCAAGCAACAAAAGTGAGCACTCTACAGAAAGTAGTCGAACAGATGGCTATGAATTCCTTCCCTCAGCAAGCTAAGTCAATGATTTCCCGACCACCTACTACCCCTCCAGGCTATGCTCCTCAATCTCAAACGTCACCAACAATTTCTTGTACACAATGTTGCGGGCCTCATGATTACGAACAATGCCCCCAACTACAAGAAATGAAAGCAGCAGAAGAAGAAAGCAAACACATCACAACAACTCAGGATACAGACAACCATGGCAACGTAACATGCAATCCAACCTTAGCTACTCAAACACCGAAAATATCCAAAACCCACATACCCTACAAACATCCCAAAATTACAGACCTCAGTCCAATTTCCAAGGAGGCCAAAGGCAATATCAACAACAGCCTTATGGCAATGAAGCTTCATCGAGCCGACCAGCTCCACCTCCTCGAATCCTGAGTCTGATGTCTCAGATGCAGGAGATGTTTAAGGCGATGATGGGTAAATCACGAGATACGCAAGAAGAGGTCGCAGCTCTGCGCAAGACCAAAAGCTTTGCAATCTCAAATCCAACAGCTACTCACTCAACAAAGACCACCTGGTCAATTCCCTTCACAGACAAATCCCAATCCGAGGAACAAGCAAATTCAGTCCTTATAGACGATGGCACATCACAATCAACAAACTTGTGTGCAGTCTCTTTAAGGAGTGGAAGGGAACTTGCCACCAACAAAGGAAAAGAAAAAGAAAATCTTGAAGATTCCTATATCAATGTTGATGAAACCACCAAACCAACTTTACCTCCCTCAGAAATTCAAATTCCTACTCCTGTTACTCCACCTCCATCTCGAATTACCATCGACATCCCAACCTCCACTCATAAAAACAGTGAACTCCCGTTCCCAAACAGAATGAAAAAGAAACATCTTGATGAGCAGTTCTCCAAGTTCTTGAGCATTTTCAAGAGCTGACCCTCGACATACCTCTGATCGATGCCTTACAAGAGATGCCTAATTACGCAAAATTTCTCAAGGATCTCTTGACAGAAGAAAAAAAGAAACCTGGAAGGAGACAGTGCACCTGACAGAGGAGTGTTCTGCAGCCCTTCTTCGAGCACTCCCTCCTAAACAAACAGATCCGGGAAATCCCGTGATCCCGTGCTTTATAGGTGGGGTGGACTGTGGAAGTGGTCTATGCGACCTAGGAGCCAGCATTAATATCATGCCATACGCCACCTTCTTGAAAGTTAAAGGAGGAGAAATGCAACCGGTTCCTTTTAAACTCCACTAGCAGACAGATCAGAGATCAAGCCCATGGGCATAGTCCGAGATTTGGTAGTTGGAGTGTCTCGCTTCATCTTTCCAGCTGATTTCGTCATTCTAGAAATGGATGACGATGTCGAGGTTCCCCTGATTCTAGGTCGACCGTTTCTGAGTACCGCCAAAGCCATCATTGACGTCCATGATGGAAAAATTACTCTTCGGTACGAAGATGAGACGATTGAATTCGACATGCAGAAAATGATGAAGAAAAGCTCAAACTTTTCTCCTCATGCTAAGACGGTGGGATTCACAGATGACGAGGAGGAGGAAGGCGATTTTGCTACAGAGGAGGACACGTATTTTCCATCTTCCATCCAGGAAGCTGAAACTGAACCCCTAGAGCAAGTATTACTTACTTCTCTAGAAGAAAAGATGGAGGATCCAGAAGTTAACGCCATGCTGGCGTACATAGAAAAAGGAAGGGCTGGTTATCAATCGTTCCGGCCATCAATCGAAGAACTCGACAGAAAACCCAAAAAAAATTCCATCAGTAGAACAAACCACCAGAGCTCGAGCTTAAAGAAATACCCTCTAACCTCAAGTATGCCTTCCTAGCTGAAAATGACCATTTGCCTGTCATTATTTCCTCTTCTCTGAATTCCGGGGAGGAAATGAAGTTACTTGAGGTGCTAAAGAAGCACAAGACAGCAATAGGGTGGACTATCGCTGATATCAAAGGAATTGATCCCTTATTGCACACACCATATTTACATGGAGGAGAACTTCAAGCCTATCCGACAACCTCAACGACGGCTAAACCCTAACCTCAAGGAGGTAGTTCGAAAGGAGGTTCTGAAACTCCTTGACGCAGACATCATCTATCCAATTTCTGACAGTCCTATGGTCAGTCCTGTTCAAGTTGTCCCTAAGAAGGGGGGCATCGAAGCTGTTATTAATGAAAAGGGAGAGACTATCCCTCAAAGAAAGATCACAGGATGGCGCATGTGTATTGATTATCGGCGTTTGAATTTGGCCACCAGGAAGGATCATTTCCCTCTCCCCTTCATCGACCAGATGTTGGAACGACTTGCAGGGCAAGAGTACTACTGTTTTCTAGATGGGTTCTCGGGTTACTTTCAAATACCTATCGCACCTGAGGACCAGGACAAGACAACCTTCACTTGTCCTTACGGTACCTTTGCATACCGACGAATGCCTTTCGGTCTATGCAACGCCCCTGCTACCTTCCAGAGATGTATGCAAGCAATATTTGCTGACTTCATCGAGCAGAGCATAGAAGTCTTCATGGACGATTTCTCAGTCTATGGCTCTAGTTTCGACAAATGCTTGGCACAACTAGATTTGATCCTGAGACGGTGTGAGGATACGAATCTCGTCTTAAACTGGGAGAAGTGTCATTTTTGGTTAAGGACGGGATCGTCCTTGGTCATAAAATATCTGCAAAGGGGATAGAGGTGGATAAAGCCAAAGTTGAGGTCATCGAGAAGTTACCAGCACAACTACAGTTCGAGATATACGAGCATTTCTAGGGCATGCAGGATTTTATCGGCGGTTTATTCAGGACTTCTCCAAAATCAGCAAAACCTTTGACCGACCTGCTACAGAAAGATGCCCCATTTCATTTTGATGAAAGATGTTCAGCTGCATTCCAAACAATAACACAGAAATTGGTGACAGCACCTGTGGTCATACCACCTGATTGGTCTCTTCCTTTTGAGATCATGTGTGACGCAAGTGACTATGCCGTGGGGGCAGCTCTGTGCCAAAAGAAAGAGAAAATCTTGAGAGTGATCGCCTATGCTAGCAGAACACTGAACGCCGCACAGAAAAACTATACGACCACCGAAAAAGAACTTTTGGCTATAGTTTTCTCCCTCGATAAGTTCAGATCTTACTTATGGGGAAGCAAAGTCATCGTGCATACAGACCACTCCGCTCTCAAATACTTATTCACGAAACAAGAAGCCAAGCCTCGCCTATTGCGCTGGATTCTTCTACTTCAAGAGTTTGACATCGAAGTCAAAGATAAGAGCGGGAAACTGAATGTCGTCGCTGACCATCTCTCTAGGTTGGTGACTCCTACGGATAGTGTGCCCATCAACGAATTCTCCCCGACGAGACTGTCTTCTCCATCACCAAAGTACAGAGCCATGGTACGCAGACCTGGCCAATTTTAGTCTCAGGAACAGTACCCTACGATTTTCCTACTCCCAGAAGAAGAAATTTCTTTCTGACTCAGGCATTATTTCTGGGAGGACCCGTACTTGTTCCGAGTTAGTGCTGATGGGTTGATTCGACGATGTCTCCCGGAAGAAGAGGTTTCGAGCGTCATTCACTTTTGTCATTCTCGGGAAGCCGGAGGTCACCATGGACCCACGAGGACCGCTGCTAAGATCCTGGCCTCAGGTTTTTATTGGCCAACCCTTCATAAAGATGTGTACCAATTCTGCAGACAATGTGATAATTGTCAGAAATGGGTAACACATCCAGGAGACATGAGATGCCCGCAACAAGGGATACTAGAAGTAGAGCTCTTTGATTGTTGGGGCATCGATTTCATGGGACCGTTCCCTTCCTCGCAGGGCCACGAATATGTTCTGGTGGCAGTTGATTATGTGTCAAAGTGGGTGGAAGCTGTACCGTGTCATCATGCCGATGCAAAGACAGTAACAAGATTCCTCAAGAAGCACATTTTTACCCGTTTCGGCGTGCCCAGGATTATTATTAGTGATGGAGGAACACACTTCTGCAACCGTTTATTTGAAGCACTTATGGTCAAATACGGGGTACGTCACAAGGTAGCTTTACCTTATCACCCCCAGACAAACGGTCAAGCAGAAGTTTCCAACCGAGAGTTAAAATGGATCCTTCAGAAGACGGTTAACTCATCGAGGAAGTATTGGGCACTTAAACTGGATGATGCGCTTTGGGCTTACCGTACTGCATTCAAGACTCCCATCGGGATGTCTCCTTTTAAGCTGGTCTATGGAAAAGCATGCCACCTTCCTGTAGAAATGGAGCATAAAGCTTATTGGGCACTCAAAGCCCTAAACTTTGACATGACTTCTGCAGGAGAGAAGAGGAAATTCCAGTTATCCGAATTAGAAGAAGCTGCGAGATCAGGCTTTCCAGAATGCTTAAGATCTATAAAGAGCGCACCAAAAGTTCCACGACAGATGATCCTCAAGAAGGAATTCGAAATTGGTGATTGGGTTCTCTTATATAACTCGAGATTAAGGATTTTCCCTGGGAAGCTCAAGTCACATTGGGCCGGCCCTTTCAAATTGTTAGTGTAACCCCGTACGGTGCCTTTGAACTCCAGAATAAACAAGGCGAAACTTTTAAGGTCAACGGGGCACGTCTTAAACGGTATAATTCTCATTCCAATATTTCAACTAACCTATCTGCTACTTATTTTGTCCAAGAACAGCAGGACAATTCGCCCTCGAACTCTTCTCCAAACTAAAACTTGGTCAAATACGTCTAGCTAGAGACGTTAAACCCGGCAGCTCGGTGGAAGGCAACCCACTATCTATCTTTTATCTTTCCTTTAATTAATGTTGTTTTCTTTTTTGTACTATATTCCCCTTTTATTTGCTATATATAAATGCAGGCTTCACTTGAGTTCTTCTCGCTGTGTAGAATATTCTTTACAGGTTAAAATTCATGACATTCCACAGCAACACTCAAGTGTGGGGGAGCTCTACACACTCTACGAAATCTGGGGAGTACACTCTTTCCTTTACTAATTGCATGCCCTATTAATTTATTTCCTCTACGCAATGAGGGCATTGCTTAATCTTAAGTGTGGGGAAGAACTTTTCAGGTCATCTAAATGCTTAAAATTGTTAAAGTCTCTCTGCTTATCTTCTGCTTACCTCGCATTTGTTCAAAAATTGAATTATGTACCCTGCTAATGTAGGTTTTCTCTTTAAAAACTTATACTATTATGAATTGTAGGATAAAGGGTACAAATTTTAAAATTTTTACATTTGATTACTTTTGAGGAGCATTTTTTATATGCGGTGTGACCAAATAATCTGCAATTGGTTGGATTTTATTGCTCAGGGTTTCTTTCTGTCTTCTCTCTTAGGGATTGCTAAGGGGTATTTCTCTGTTAAAAAAAAGAAGAAGTATACAAAAATAAGGGACTTTCGAGACACCATTGGTAACCACAAAAGAGAGTTGAGTGTTCTTAAATACAAAGGCGTGATGCCTATATTTTCTCATCTCTTTTGCAAAAGTGAAGCAAATGCATAAATCTTTTCTTCCTTTTATTTTCTCCTCAATGCCCATTCTTGAGAAAAGTTGGCCTTGGTAAAAGTTCTCGGAGTCACCAAAACAAAAGAAACATTGAAGTACCTTAGATCATACCCCGAAATTCTAAATTTTTGTTTTCACCTTGAGCACACCTATGCCACCAAGCAGATAATTTTTCACACTCCCCAATAAGTTTTAGAGATCATAAACTATTGACTTTTTTATCCTACCCTTCATAATAATATTTGTTAGTATTGAGCATTTCCTACCTACTTAGGTACATGGTTTTACTTGAGGACAAGAAAAAAGATAAGTGTGGGGGTGTGATAAGTGTCTAAATGAGCATGTTATTTAGGTGTATTTCATGTATAATATTAGCACTTTTCTTGCTCATTTCTCCACTTCGTTAGTTTTCCTCTAGTTTATGTTTTATTGTTATCTCACAAAATTATTGGTTTAACATGAGGAAAACCAAGCCGGGAGTGAAGTAGACAAAGAGACGTACGCGTAGACACAAACGGCTCAGAAAACGGAGTCCAAACGAAGAATTTAGAGCTGGTCAAAGTTCGAAGGAAAATAGGCCACGGTCAATGGTTGCAACAGCCCAAGAAGTGGCGGTCCTCTCTGATGCAACCGCCAGGTGGCCCTCTCCACCACTACCGCCACTTAAGAGGCGGTCTCCTCACATGCAACCGCCAGGCGGTCCTCTCCACCACTACCGCCACTTATGAGGCGGTCTCCTCACATGCAACCGCCAGGCGGACACCACTACCACTACCCGCCACTTATCAGGCGGTCCGCCAGGCGGACATCACCACCTCTACCGCCACTTATCAGCGGTCTTCCACAGGCGGACAAGATAAAATCGCGCCCGAACATATTTTCTTCCTCGCGCGACTCTGCAACTCGCCTTATCTATCTATCTACCCCGCCGTCGCCTACCTTATTTCGCTCACGCGTATCCAGCTCCTGTCCCCTGCATTAAATGAAGCAATCAATGCTTCAATCAGTGAAGAAATCAACAGAGGGCAATCAACTGCAAGTCTTCTACGTAGTCTTCCTTTCTTCTATAATAACCATCCACTGCAACCTTGTACGAGTGCACGGAGAAAACCAGAAAATCACTCACACTCACCTCATCTCATTCTGTTCCAGTAAATCACTCCCGTATTTCATTTCACTCCATTAATTCTCTAATTCACCCACTTCACTTATAATAACTTACGTACATGTTTCACTCTTCGACCTCTCCATTTCTCCATTCACTAATCACATCCCCGTGCTGTTATTACGTCCAACCTCTGTCAGATTTATTACCAGTTATATGTCTGGCTAAGGAGGATTTGCTCCGGGCAAGGTTTTTAAATTATGGTTTGTTTAATTATGTAATCAATATTTCTACCGGTTTTAATAAATTCAGTTTGTTACGCTTAAAGGATTTCTCTCACCATTTTAATAATTACATGAATTTATTAAAATGCTTTCCTAAGTCTATTTTGATCAGACCAGGTGATAATAGACAGTGTATTTAAGCCGTAAATCTGGAGAAAACTTATTATGATTTAATAAGTTAGTTTTTAGAGATGCAATTATAATTCCTTGAATTTAACGTCCGTTTACATAGTTTTGCTCGAACCTTGATTAGACCGAGCATTTTCTGGTAAACGAGTTCTTAAGGGTCTATGACTTAGTCCTTAGGATAATAACAGGAATTTTGCCAAACTAATATATTAAACCGGTAGAGATAGCATAATTAATCAGATTATATAAAACCTGAACCCGGAGTTCCATTTAATTCATCTGCACTCAGTTTTCTAATCTGCTCAATATTTTTCTCTAAAACAAGTCAATTAACTTCCCCCTTTTTGTGACAAGCTTAGGAACTATTCTAGCTCGCTATAAGTCCCACGGTTTGACCCCGGCCGCTTCTGTCTTCTACACTACTACGACCGGTTATAATTTGCAGCCCGACGGATATTTTGAGTTTTAATTTCTCTCTTTTATCATTTCACCTGTGCTAATAACTCACGAAAAATCCACTCTGCAGATGTCCCAACAGATCCCGTAAAGAGCTTTGTCAAGCTTGAGTACAATGTCTTTTCCTTCTTGAGTCTCAAAATCTGGAGGTTGTTCAACACACACTTCTTCCTTGACATACCCATTGAGAAGGCACTTTTGATGTGAAGTTGAAAGAGTTTGATTCCTTTATGTGCAGCCAATGCAATTAGTAATATGATGGACTCCATCCTTGCTACTGGAGCAAAGGTCTCTTGGAAGTCTTGAAGAGCTTCTTTGATATTTTTGGGTTCGAAAGGTGAGACTATCATTGAGAATGCTAGAAGATCTCGAGCTTGTGCTCTGGTTTGAATTCCTTTGGAGATATCTGATATGATGTTCTCCAATGGATGATCTTTGTATAGAGTACGAGATTGATGAATGGCTGATGGTGATAGAGGATCTTCGACATTATTGATCTCTTCATTAACCTGTTGTTGACCTGTCGCTGACCTGTCGGGCAGGTTTTCCTTGGTTGGTGATTCATCTTTGGGATTATCTGTGTGATCTTGATCAGCTAGATCAAATCCAAATTCTTTATATTCTTTAGATTCCTTGACCTTATGAACTTCAGCCTCATCAAAGATCACATGTACACTTTTTTCCACCTTCAATGTCCTTTTGTTGTAGACTTTGTATGCCTGGCTCCTTTCAGAGTACCTAAGGAAGATGGCCACATCACTTCTGGCATCAAATTTTCCTAGGGGATTCTATTCATTGTTATGGACATAACATTTATAACCAAAGATCCTGAAGTGACTTATGTTTGGTTTTCTTCCCTTGATTAGCTCATAGGGTGTTTTGTTGAGGATAGGTCGTATGAGCTTTCTATTTGTGATGTAGCATGTAGTCGCCACAGCTTCTTCCTAGAAGACCTGAGGAAGACTGCTCCCCAATAGCATGGCCCTAGCTACCTCTTGTAGTGTTTTGTTCTTGCGCTCAACTACCCCATTTTGTTGGGGTGTCCTTGTTGCTGAATATGTTTGATTGATTCCATGTTGTTTGCACATATCCATGAATTGTTGATTCTCAAACTCCAACCCATGATCAGACCGAAGAGCCTTGATCTTGTGGTTGAGTTGTACTTGGACTTTTCCTGCAAAGACTTGAAATATCTCAAAGACTTTGTCTTTGGAAGCAATAAAGAGTGTCCAAAAAAATCGTGAGTAATCATCAACAATTACAAACAGATACCAATTTCCTCTAAAACTTTTGATTCTCATGGGTCCACATAAGTCCATGTGAAGTAATTCAAGTGGTTTGGATGTACTTACTAAGTTCTTTGATTTGAAAGAAGACTTAGTTGCTTGCTTCTAACACAAGCATCATAAAGATTGGTCTCAGATTCTTTAATCTCAGGGAGACCTCTTACCAACTATTTCTTGACAAGATTTCTTAACAAGGAAATGCTAACATGCCCTAGTCTTTTGTGCCATAGTGCGGAGTCATCTATTGAAGTAGTCAAGCATGGAAGGTTTGGACTGTCAATATCCTCAAAACTAGTTACATAAACATTTTTACACCTTTTTCCCTTCAACAACTCTTTGCCATTGTCCTGACTTACTATGCTACAATGTGTAGAATAGAAGTGAACTGAATTGCCTTTGTCACATATTTGAGATACGCTGAGCAAATTGAATTTTAAACCATTAACTAAATTGACATTATCTATGACATAGTCTGAGGTAAAACCAACCTTACCTTCACCGATGATTTTTCCTTTCTTGTTATCGCCAAAGGAAATGGACCCTTGGCTTCTTGGTTCGAATGAGAAGAACTTCATCTCGTCTCCTGTCATGTGTTTAGAGCCCCCACTGTCGATGTATCAGTAGGGGTCCATTCCCACTCGATTCTGCACTTAACAAGTTAGCGTTGTGGGGTTAGGGTCCACAGAAAGGTTGGACCCATTTACACCATCAATCATTGTTCTAAACATTTTTGACTACCCTTTTAGTCCTATCTTCTAGAGTTGCCAATGCCTCATGAATTGCGTTCTATAGCATTTGGCTTCATAATGACCAGGTTGTCTACACAGATGGCAGACACCTCTACGACTGGTCCCTGACTGATACCCGACCTGTCGTTTGTTTCTCTATATGGGCGTCCTAGATACAACTTCTAGCTTTGCATGTTTTTCTTTGACAATTGCTAGTTCTGTTTGTTTTGAGCTAAGTACAACAATCAGTTCATCTATTTCAGGTTGTTTTCCTAATTTCATCTTTTCATGAGCAGTAATAATCTCACTATAATCGATTTGCAATTTCATGAGTGCCTTCATAAGATTTTCTACCTTATCCTTATCTGAGTTTTTCTCCAATTTCTCATTTTCTTCTAAAGATTCCTTGTTTTCATTTTCTAATGCCTCTAGTTGATCAACTAGTATAAGAGAAACTTTACAAGTCTAGGAAGTTCAACCTTTAGAATTTTCTTTCTAATTTTAGAGTAGTTTACCTTGTTTTGATCTTCTTCTTCTGATTCTGACGTGTCTTTATCTTGCGCCATCAAGAAACTTCATAAGGCATAAGTGAGCCTTCTCATCCTCCGAGGGATCACTATCTGAGGTTTGATCATTGTCGCTTAGCTCTGAGTCTCCCCATGCAGCAACAAATGCTTCTTTCCTTGATCCTTTGTTGAACAACCTTCAGACAGGTTTCCTAACCTTGTCGTTGTCCTCTCAGGATTGTTGAGTGATTCGTTGATGTGATGCCCACGCTTTGAACACCCAAAACACCTGTCATTTGTTCTTTTTACGATGATCATCGGTCTCCTTAGGCTCTCTTCCTTTTCTCATGTTGTTTCTTATGAACTTTCGAAAGTACCTCTTAGCATAGAGGACCATCTCGTCATTGTCTTCTCCTGTCTCAGAGTTTTCAGCTACTTGAAGGGCTATGCCTTTTCCCTTTTCTTTTGTTGAGTTTTCTAGAGTTTTGTTGTTGTAGTTTTAACTCAAACGCCATTAGGGAACCTAACATGTTCGCCAAAGACATCTTAGATAGATCGTGGACTTCTTGCTTAGCATTGACCTTGCTGTCGAAGGAGGCGGGAAGAGATCTAACGAACTTCCAAATTTGATCCTCATTGGAGATAGTTCTTTCAAGCACCAACATTTCGTTGATCAGCTTGGTGAACCTTGTATGCATTTCAGAAATGCTCTCCTTTTTTTCCTTCTTGAATAGCTCCCAATGAGTGAGCAGCAACTCAATGCGAGTCTTTTTTATCTCATCATTCCCTTCATACGTGACTTCAAGAGTTTTCCAAATCTCTTAAGTTGTTTTAGCTGAGGCTATTTTGGAATATTATTTAGGTAGTAGTGCACAGTGTAGAATCCTTACAGCTCGAGTATTGAATACCAACTTCTTGATTGATCATCCATCATGCTGTCAACAGATATGTCTAGTCTTGAACATTTTGGAAGGTATATTCACCTTATGATATAATCCTCCACATCCTTGGATCATCAGACTTGATGTGTGTAAACCCCTACCGCTAATCAAGTCATTATCTCTTAAACCATCTCATTCACCAATACCAAAGCAGCGGAATCTTACTACAAACGGTGGGTGATACAATGCCGTTAGTCACTGAAATACCCCAATCTAAATAATATTATTAAATCATTATTTATTGGAATATAATCCAAACATAAATCAGTTCACGTACGCATGCAAACCCATGCATGAAAACGTTACGTAAAAATAGTCGTTTCACCATAAACGCTAAAACGCCTTAGAAACATGTGATCAAGCATGACCTTGTATGACCTTCTAAAACTCAAACCAAATGGTCATACACTCATTATATGAATATATAAACATATTCCCTAAGCTATATTCAGTCAAATACGCAAAACGCTCGGGAGTGCTCACGCGCGCCCCTTAAAGCAAGAAAAGCTCGGAGGAGTGCCGAGGTGGCACGAACTCCTATAAAATTAATTCCTAGAGTTCCTAATATCATTATTTACCATTCTAAAGATAACCCACGAAGTGGTTCATCAAAATTCAACAAATGCCACAGGAGGATTTCTTAGCGCTCCTTTTGGCCCGGGAGTGTCCCGATGGCCCGTAAATTATGTCACGGGTTGATATAACCCCATATAACTCAATGTAACATCTTAGTATATGTTTATTTACTATAATAAGTGTTTACAAACACTTGGAACTCATAAAACAATTGGTTTCCCAAATTTCCTTAGAGCACAAAAACACACCTTCGGGTGTCACGAAAATGCGTTTTACGCAATTACCTTGTAGTTTTTGACATGCCACGAATTGGTAATCTTAAATAGGGTTAAAATGACCTTCTAAATAAGTTGGTGTGACTAGTCAACAAGGCTCTCTATAGGGGCCGATTTTAAGGGCAAAAACTAGTATAAATTTGCTTTAAAATTTATAAAAGGCTTAAAACATGATGACTCATCATCCCATGTGTTATATTACTTAATGTCAAAGTATGTAGGTCTTATTGGACCAGAGAGCTGTCGAAATATGCTTAGGAATAAGGCCATGTGAGCTAGATACAAAAAATGCTAAAAGCAAAAAGTAGATCTAGATTCTCTTCTTTTGCTTTCTTAATAACTAGTGACCTTCCAGCTTCTTCCTTGGCTCTTCATGGCCGGTTTTTGAACCCTTTCAGACCTCCATTTCGTGACTCCACATGAAGAAGAAGACAAGCCAAGTAGCATTGAAAAATCAAAGGAATATACTCACCTTTTCTTACCTTGTCTTCTAGCCAAAATAATTGTCTTTCCAACTCTTGCTTAGTCACACCACATGGCCGTTTTCATGCTGGAAAGGAGGCATTTATTGAGCCAATAATCAAGGTAATAAACTAAGGAAAAAAATGTCAATTGACATTAAAAATTTGACAAAACAAAATCAATTTCCAAATGCTTCTTTCATTTACGTGAGTGAGCTTCATTTCCCTCCTTGCACAATTCTTGCACGGTTTGGTAAGCTCTCTCCTCTCTCTTCTAGCTTCATCTTCTTCCTTTGAAGCTCTTAAGTCCATTAATGGAGTTTTAACTTCTATCTTCATCTTAAGGTAAATTCCTAGCATTTCTTGGCAAGTCTTGAAGCAAAACTCTTCCTAGCATATCAAGGTGGGTTCGGCCACATTTAGTTCTCCAAGGAGATTGTCCAAACCAACATTAAACCAAGGAGCATCTCAAGGTTATCTTAAGGTAGGTTTTAAAGCTTGGAAATCCTTAAAACACATTTTTGTGTGTAACCAAGTTCTACCTCTTCTAAGTCTCTTTCTTCTTCATTTTGATGAAGGAAAACTTGCTCTTCATCTACCTTTGTGAGCCGAAATTATAAGAGAAAAGTCTAAGGTAAAGTATTGAAAAACTACTTACAAATCTACTTAAGATCTTTGTTGAAGATCTAACTCCTAAACACATTCACCTCTTGCATAAAACCGAAGAGGAGCATCAAGTTTACCTAGGAGAAAGCTTGGAGATTCAAGAAGAAGTTCAAGCACTTAACCACCTTTGTTAAGAAGTAAGTTTACTAAGTAAACCCTTATGTTATAAGCTTTGTTAAGCTTCTAAAAATTGTACAAAAATTATGTACACCTCCTAGGTTAACTAATACCGAAACTACTTGGTTTTATATGCCAAAAATATAATCTATAACATATATAGAAAATATTTACCTTAAGACACATTTTTGTGTCACAAAATTTATTTATGTTACAATTAATTAAGGCCGAAATGTCTTGGGCAAAATGCTTATTTTTGAGCTAAGAATAAATATAAGACATTACAATAATTTATACATGAGTTATATGACTCATATGAATTTATGTACATTATTATGACATATAAATCCACTTTTATATACTATATGGTCACTAAATAAATATGGCCGAATTACCTAAGTGTTAAATAGGTATTAATGACCTACTTAGGTATATAAACTTATATCATAAAGTTTTGTGAGTTAAAAATTTTATTAGAGCTTAAATGGCTAATTAATTAAGTTATGTGGGCTTAAGTATAATTTTTACAAAGTTTAGTGGGTTTAGTATAAAACCGAGAGCTAAAGGGGTACTTAGTGTAATTATGAAATAATATAAGGTTAGGAATTAAGTTTATGAATTTTAGATAATTTAAACATGTGTTTAAGTAACACTTTATAAAGTTTTGGGCTATTATGTAATTTATAAAAGTTGCTATGAAAGTTTAGAATATATTAGTGGGCGAATTCATAATTAAGAGAATTATTAGATTCACTTTTGAAATTTTAAGGAATTAAATATTTAGACTATAGTTTATAAGTTAATAAGAACCTATTATAAAGTTTTGGGATGAAAATGTAATTAATGGAAAGTTCAAGACCAAAGCCGAATTCTTTTGGGTTAGTTTGGTAATTTAAGAATTTATATATATATGTTCGGCATTTATGGAGAATTAAAATTAAAACTATAGTTTACATGACATTATGTAAAGGTTATAAGATTTTGGTGGTTAGATTGTAATTATAAGGAATAATAATATTGGCCGAAATTTAAGGGGCTAAGTTGTAATTTTTGAGAGTTATAATATTTAAAAGCTATACACCAAAATATTAGGGGTGGTTTTGTAATTTAGCTAAATAAGAATTAAAACTCTATAATATAATGAGATTAGAATTTAAATATAAAGTTTATGAATTAATGTGGTTGTTTTGTAAATAACCGAAATATAAGGGTAAGAATTTAGATTTAAATAAATATAAGTCCTATATGGATATTTGAGGAATTAGAAGAAAGAATTTTAATTAAAGGAATTATGGAATTAGAACTATGGCTTATATAGTTATAAGGAAGTTAAGGATAACAATAAATATTATTATTTATGGTTAAAAGGAGAATAATAAAACTATAAGAATTTATGTCTATGTATGACATATAAATATAGTTAAGAAATTATAAGTTGTTATGTCACCTAGACAAATTAAATAAACAACAAATGCAATGAACACATATATGTGCATTAAAGGATTTATAAATAAATCAAAAGGAATAACAAATAAGTTATACATTAAATCATGAGGTAATTAAAAGAAATAAACCTCACATGAAATAACAAATACGAGATTTTTAATGATCCAATAGAATTATTATATAAGGGTAACATAAATTAACCCTCTCAGTCAATCCTATTCTAGGACTTTGTTTGACCAGACGTTGACCGGGAATTAAACGAGTACAGTCTACGGTGAACGGTATGGGATTCTTGCAACCTGTTTTCTAACGGATTACACTGGCTTGTGTGCTATCTGTTGTTTGAAATAACGACCAAGATAATAAATGTAAAATGTTGTTTTACTCTTGTGCACTGTTGTATTATTTTATGTGCGTGATTGTTGCTGACTACAACGTGTATGTCCCACGCATACAAACACTACTATACCAGTGGATTAAATACCTGCGCTTCAGTATACCGAGGACTTGTACTCAAGTCTCTCACTAACTTCACTTTATAACAAACGTCATTATCCTAAACGTGATAATTGACAATACACATTGTGTTTTGTTTAATGTCTTTATATGACACTTAAAAATATATATACTTCGAGAATGAGGAGCCCAGTTGGATCTGGCCATGCATGCTACGGGAGTTGTACCTGTCTCAGGTCGTCTCCTACTACGTCGCGACGGAACATTCAGTTGGGAGGAAGACTTTATTCCTTCCGGGATTCAAATGCCCTTCAGTTCGAGGAAGACTTTATTCCTCTAGTGGGTTCTTATTTCCCACGCCATTCAGTTCAGGGTTTAACTACGTTATCTCCTGGGGTTTTTATACCCAACCTTTCTTATAACGAGGTCACTATACCTCCACTATTTCAGATATTCAGTTATAACGTCAGTCCCATTGTGTGGACCGACTATCAGTAAAGAATTTCAGTTCAGCTAACTCGACCTTCTGTGTCTTGTTCTATGTGACATTATTGTCCTTGTATGGATACTTGTTATTATCAGACTATGCTTGTTTACAGCTTTATAAAATGAACTGCATGTGTTCGACAAAGTAGTTGGTGTGGCCCGGTAGACGATGGGCTGCACGTTTTCCATACCAGCATTGTTTGCTGAGCCCCTTTGGGGGCACCCCCATTTTTCAGGTACCTGAAGTTGAGAGATCACCACACTGAGTGTAGGTGGGGTAGACCAAGCTTTGGGAGTCTACTATTAGTTAATTGTTTTATTTCAGTATTTTACTTTGAGTTTGATTCCTAGTATCTCGGGTTGTATCTGTATTCCAGACCGTGACATTTGAGGATTGTATTTGGACTTAGCCTTGTTGGTCACAAGGGTGGCCAACGGCATTGTAATACCGCCCGGTTGTTGTATTTATTTCCGCTGCAGTTGTATTTTATTTGGGAGTGATCGCCGTTCAGTTTATTGGATTTCGGGTTGGGGTATTACAAAAATGGTTATCAGAGCGTAGTTACGCTCTGGATACAAGGATACACCGAGATTAGGATATCTAATATTTTAGGTTAAGGGTTGAGAGATAGTATTGAAAGAGTTTAAGTTAGTTTTACTTAGACTACTATCCAAGACCAAGATAGTGACCTCAGTGTCTAATATACCTCAACATCCTGCAGATGTCAGGAAGAGGAGGACGACGTGGACAGGCCGATGAGGAGCCATCCGTCAGGCTGGCAGACATTGCCACCTTAATTGCTCAGGCATTTGCACAGGCGGGGGTTGCACAGCAGCAACAGTTACCTCCACCACCACCACCCAGGGAGAGAGACTGGGTGAAGAGTTTGGCTGATCTGAGGCCGACTGCATTCAAGGGGCAGACTGACCCTGCTCACTTAGAAACCTACATCATGGAGATGGAGACAGCGTTCGAGACGCTTGCAGTCCCAGCTAGGGAAAAAGTAAGACTTGCTGCCTTTTATCTGAAGGATGCAGCTAGAGATTGGTGGAACATGGTGAAAGCCGACCACCTGGATGACCCAGCTTTTACTTGGGGACATTACACTGCATTACTTAGGGGCAAATACTACCCGGCCCACACCAGGATGGTGAAGACTAGGGAGTTTGATGCATTGGAGCAGACGGGAAGATGACCGTTGATGAGTATTATGCTAAGTTTACTTCACTACTCCGACTACTACCCGGTATAGGATACTCGGACCAGGTGTTGGTCGACCGGTTCTACGGGGGACTGAGCCCTCGACTTCAGTTTGGGATGGGACCAATCATCCCTACCAGTTTTAGGTAAACAGGAGAAACATAAACCAGTCCAAATTTTATTACCTACTATACCCCGTCGTGGGAGATTTGGAGATTAATACCTTGAGATTTCAGGAATGCTATCATGCTGCCTCCGTAGTGGAGATCACTTGTAAGAGAAGGGATGCTTTGAGCTCCCAAAAGGAAGGACGGACCTGGTGGCGATGATGCCAAGCAGGGGAACTCCAACAAAAGGAACAAGCCCTATCAGAAAGGACAGGGGTCCTATCAA
Source organism: Limonium bicolor (assembly GCA_023374045.1). Taxonomy (NCBI): domain Eukaryota; kingdom Viridiplantae; phylum Streptophyta; class Magnoliopsida; order Caryophyllales; family Plumbaginaceae; genus Limonium; species Limonium bicolor. The sequence goes on from CM041777.1 coordinate 16,773,478, forward strand.
GGGAAGGGGAACCAAACCACTGGGAACCCCCAGTCAGGAACCTACGGAGCAGCAACCTCACAGAAAACCTACCCATCTAAGGGTAGGCACTCTAATCAGACAGTTAGATTTGAAACTTTGTGATTACTTCAGTACCGTTGGATGGTATAATTAATCTTGATTGTATTAGGTTCTGGACATGGCTCAAACACGGGCCAGAAGTATGTCCGCCGTTTCAACTGTAAACAATGCGGAAAGGATCACCCCGGCGTGGACTGCCAAGGGGAGAAAGTCATGTGCCGCTACTGTCAGATACTCGGGCATCGTGCCTTCGAGTGTATCCAAACCCGGAGAGCAGGAACTACCGCCCGGGAGCAAAGCCAAACACCGGCCCTAAGAATGGAGCTAGCGATACTCGCCCTCCACCAACAAACCAGGCTCAGGGGTATAAGGGCAAAGGCCCAGCATCGGGACCCGCCCTACATGTCATGGACCGCTCGGATGAGGCTGGTCCTTCTACCAACCCAGGTATTTCTAAACCATGTGAACCTGTTATTGAGCAATGAATGATGTGAATGAGTGCTTGCATGCCTTGATTGCCTAGTTGCATAGGAAAGAATTAGTAAGACTCACTAGTAAAAATTTAAACCACGTAGGAAGCTATAAGATATGCTTTCCTATCCCCTCACCGCCCTCCCTGGAGGAAAACATTATCAAAGTACAAGAACCAGGGAACGAACAATGTAAGGTTATCCAACCAGGTTTGATATTACTCAAAGGATACCTAACACCGGAGACACAAATTGCAATCATTAGAAAATGTCAAGAATTGGGAGCAGGGCCAGGAGGGTTCTACACTCCAGAATTTCCAGGAGGATCAAAAATGAAGCTGAAAATGATGTGCTTAGGAAAGGATTGGAATCCTTACACAAAAACCTACCAAGATACAAGAAATGGAGATGGAGCACAAGTACCAAAAATCCCAGAAGAATTTTTACCAATTGTGGAACAAGCAGTTAATACAGCTCAACAGCTAGAAGAAGATCCAGTTCCCAATCTAAGGGCTGATCTATGCATCATCAACTTCTATGAAGAAGGAGGCCGTTTAGGACTACACCAGGACAATGATGAAACAAAAGGGTCCCTTGAACAGGGAATACCTGTAACACCCCCTAATACGCACATGATACTAAATGAAATCGCAGCGGATTAAAACAACTAAACAGTAACTAACGCTTCGGTGCTACAACGCCGTCAACCACCCACGTGGTTGACAAGGCAGAATAAATACAATTGTACCGGTCTGATGATCAGACTCCGAGCATAAAACTAAACCATAAATACATTATATACAATACCGAGTACTACATACACATCCTTCACTGTTTATATCACTGTAACTGCAACAACCCAATAATACATAACGCCACAGGAGCACAGGCGCATCCCGGGCCAACATCCAAAAGTATACAAAAGGGATTACATCCTAGGATCTAAAGCCACTCCGCTTCTTCGATCCTCATCCTGCAGTATAAGAATATGGATCCCCCGAGGGGGTCAGCAACCCTTGGCTGGTATGGCTAACGCGCAGCCCATCGGCTACCGGGATACGCGCAGCTACTTGTCATTATAACATGGCATTCAATTTTATACATAACATAACATAACATGGAGCATGGCATCAATGGTGGCATAGCTCAACAACACATACACAGTGGATTTTCACTCCACGATAACAAACCACAAGGTCAAATAACATAAGAGCCTAGAGAGTGATTCACTCTCATGTCAAGCTCGTTAAACACACTCATTACCGTTCTGTTAGGCGAACGAGTAACTTAAGTCACAGATGGTTCGGATTTAGTGACCCGAACACACCACACAAACACAGGTTCCCACTAAACCGATCATAAGTCAGAATAGGTAAGCTTTGGAAGAAGCTAGCGGGAGATCGAACGCCAAATTAAGGAAGAGAACAATCTTAACAACATAAGAGTCGAATCTGATTCAGATATCTACTCTTAACTTACATGCATGACCGGATAACCGGATTCCCTCACTTCCCAGTTAACACTTGTTAGAAGTTCATAGTGGAACTTAACATCCAACACACCATAGGTGGTAAGTCATGTTAGACACACACAAGGGAATTGAGTCACAACATTACATCACAAATTAAGAACAACTGTAAACTCATTACATTTTAAATCTTATAACGTTGTAAACACACAGAAAAACATACAACACACAAACCGGTGTAAACCGCTAGACAACAGACTGCAAGAAAACCATACCTTGGTCCTTGCCTCGTTTGGTTTCTCCTCCGTAGGTCACTCCTATACATAATTCAAGAACGTCGGTTAATTAACTTACTTAACCTCGAATTTTACCTAAGTGTTTAACATAATTGTATGACATGTTTTAATGTCTATCTTACCCTAGGTTACCTTCATTATACACCCTAGGGTTTAACTGCATAAGTCCACATTCTTTTCTGTTTTTTTTTTTTTTTTTACAAGTTTTAGGTCCGACCGGACTTGCCGACCGGACTTGCCTAAGTCCGGTCCATTCCAGTACCTTTTTACCGTTGGAAAATTCACACCGACTGGACTTACATGTCCGTCTTATGTCCGGTCGATTCCAGAGACTTATACCCTTACAAAATTCATGCCGACCGGACTTGCCAAGTCCGGTCCCATGTCCGGTCCATTCCAGAAACAATTTCCCCTCTCACAAAACAGGCCCGACCGGACTTGTAGGTCCGGTCCCCCAAGTCCGGTCCATTCCAGAAACATTTCTCGGTAGTGTAACAGGGCCCGACCGGGCTTGCAAGTCCGGTCGCAAGTCGGTCTGCCCCAAATCCTTATCTTTCCTTTCACATTCAACTCCAAACTTTCCCCATATAACCTAGTACCACCCTAACCTCCTCATTTGGGCACTTCAAACACAACTTAAACCCATCCTTAAATACTCACACAACTCCTTTTTCTAATTCCTTAAACTTTACTATCTCTTCACAAAATTTCCTAACACTTACAACATTTTACACTAGGTTTCTAAATGGTGTTTCTCACCTATGATAACTACTATCCCCAATGTTTTCTCCTTATCTTAACATCATCTCTCCCAAGCATCATCTCTCACACTACTAATTCCTTATATCCATCTTAACAATTCCTTTTTCAAGTTCATACTTTCTCCTTAATTTGCCAAAGTTTGCCTAAGTCTTTACCTAAGTCCCAAAATGACTTTGGTACATACTAAAATCTCAAGCTTATGCCTAAGTCCTTGTTACATCCTAAATCACCTTAATGCATGTTTCTTACACAAGAACAACACTTAACCATTTAAATACTCCTTAACTTATCAAACACATTTTAACACTTAGAACTTCACATTTGTTACCTAAATTTCGACATAGGTTCTCCTAGAACATTACTAAACCAAAACACATTGTTTTTACCAACAAACAACCAAGAACACTAAAAATCCATCAAGTACTTATTATACACAAACTTCACTCACAAGGCACTACATCACAATATAGTGCTCAATTTAAATTGCATGGCACTTAGGCCCTTAAATGACATGGCTCTTAGGCCCTTAAAATGCACAAATCATAAACACTGAATTTCCACAATATATTTGCCTTTAACCTGCAAATACACTCAACAACACATATGCCTTTTACTAAGCTCTTGAGAACACTTTACTAAGTCATTCACCATTGGCTCTTTAGTAGTTTTAATAAGCATTTATAAGCTCATTTCTCCTAAGGCATTAAACAACATTAGGTTAGTAGATTTACCTCTTTTGCAAAATAACTTCTTTCTTGTTTCCTTTAGAAAACCGATAGAGTATTGATTCTTTGACAAGCTCTAAACAATATACAAACATTATAATGAGTATTCAAGCTATAAGCTCCATCTATTGTAAACCCTAGTTTTACATTGTTTCAAAAACATTAATGTAGTTGTTTTACCTTGCTCTTTGAAGAGAGTTTGAATATCTAGCAAGAGAGGACTCCACCTAGTCCATGAAGAGTTGGAATGAAGCTAGAACAAAGTCACATAAAAAGCTCCTTCAATACATATTTTCGGACATGACAAAAAACAAGGAGGAAACTTGATTTTTGTTTGAGATTCCTTACCTAGAAAACCAAGGAGAGTAAACAATATGTAAAAATACAAGCTCAAGCTCCCTCAATGGAGAAACTCCATGGCACCGAATTGGTTGTCTTGAAGTTTGGAGAAGATAGAATGAAACTTGAGGAGAGGAAGAAGATGGTGGTGTTTGTTTGATTTGGACAATGAGCAAGGTTTTACAAGAGATCAAAGCTTGTGTTCTAATGGTGATAGTGGTTTATCGTGAGAGAACAAAGAAGGAAGGAAGAAGAGAGGTGGGAAACCGTGGTGAGCAAGGAAAGAAATGAGAGAATGGGATAGAATTTGCTTTATGAAGATATTTTATACTTAATAAAGTAAAAAGGTACTTAAGTAGTCCTTATTTATTTTCTTAACAAGCTAACAAAGTGGTGTGTCACCAACCTTAAAAAACCGGCCCCAAATAGTATTAGGAGGGCAATATAGTCTTTGTTTGTCAATTAATTACTTATACAAAATATGTTACAAAATAGCTTATAAAAGTTACTATTCATAAAACAAGGCACATAGAAGTGAAATTTTTGATTTCCCACTAATATAGACACCCAAATGTGATATTATATAGTCACATATATGTTTAAGAGTAATGATGGACATTTAGCCATTCACAACTCATTTACAAGACAATTTTTCAAAAAGTGCTTTAAGACTCCTTAAAGCACATTTTGTGGTTTAAACTTGTTTTCAAGCTTGGTTTTCTTTGTAATTGATTTAATATTTTCATTAATGTATAAATGAGGTCTTGGTAAGTTCATTAGGTCTTAACCAAGTTTATCCCAAGCTTAGAGCACATTTGGCTCTTATTGACTTTAAAGCACATTTTGTGTTTCCTTTTGTTTAAATTTGTTTACTAATGTTTCTAAGACTCTTTTTAGTCTTAATACACCATGTTTAAGTGTTTAAACAATATATTAAGGTTTGGGGTATTTCAACGACCAAGTGGTCGGCGTACCCTCACTAGTACGCGGGGTATGCGGTTATCATGCCGGCGAAAGCTGACCCCTTCGGGGGACATTTTTTAGTGTGCAGGTACCCGAAACGAATATGGTCAAGGAAGAGACCTGAGGCACACCCTGGTATTTGGAAGTAAGTAGCTTGTGAGGAACGGGTAGCAAGTAGTCTCTTAGCGAGTATGTACGAACTTTAAAGAGATAGTATATTGTATAAGGATCTAGTAAACTCGGTATGTAGATTATATTGTATTGTACTTGAGTATTGTATTGAATGGAGATTGTAGCATTTGGTAAATGGAGAATGCATTGTAGATTTGTAGTACTCGGGATTCCGGTCCATCAGACCGATGCTGTATGTAGAATCAGTAGCCTTGTTAGTCACGTGGGTGACTAACGGCATTTTATCCCATTGTATGTAAATGTATATCCGCTGCTATCTGATGAGTAAGGAGATTGGACGTTAATGGCTGTATTAAATAGTGGGGTGTTACAAAAGTGGTATCAGAGCGAAGTATCGCTCTGATGACTGGAAATACCGAGTTTAGGAATACCGAGTTAGGATTAGAATCTTAGGGCTAAGGGCTGAGTGTTAGCATTAGAGAGATGCTAGTTAGGAACTACCGGTGAGTACAGGACCTACAATACCAGACCCGCCCTCCACTAACCCTATTGTATAACTTGGAAAGGACGCCAGAGAGAAGAAAAGCCTTCTCATACTCGGGAAAACCCGATCTGGCAGGGTGAAGCAATCACACACAGTAAACAAGAACCGACACGTTAGATTCCAAGAAATGGAAGACTGGAGATGAATCCCGGTGAACAATAATGCCCGCACTTATAGCAGGGGAATAAGCACTCCAACCACAAGGAGGCTACAACTTACAACAGCATGGGGCGACATGCTTAGCAGTCGCAGAACCTAGCTAAACAACCAGCAGCAGGAAAAGAAGCGCTAAACGTACAACGAAATGGAAAAGGGGCAGTAATGGGACCCGAGACACAAGTCTGCGGGACAACAGTAATAGCCCAGCAGCAGCACCAACGGCATGCTAGCTGGCTAAGAACATAGTCAGAAGCGATTAACTCCCAATTACAACGCAAAAGGCTGCAACACCTGGCCAATATGGCTCAGACAACTACAAGGACAACCATGAGATATAATTCAATAGGACTACAAGAGTAGTGCCCAAACAAGGAAGGCTCAGTAACCACCACAAATGTGTGGAACGAGCCACAAGGAGCGACACTAAACCAAATAGAACGGGAACCTCCAAGAGTGGAGGAGTACCCAGATCTACGACAGCCATGTCCTAGACCACCAAGAAGCTACCTAAGGAGCGAGTATATCAATGAGATCATAAGATCGAGGGACGCGCCAACAAGGACTAACAAACATAAATGGAAACCCTACCAAGATTGGTAAAGATTACCAAAAAAACCACCAGTTACCACGCACTTGCCACGGGCAAGTGCAGTAAAGACAGAGATATGTAAAGGGACAACAACGTCACAAGTACATAGTAATGTACGGTGATGTAACGAAAAACAATCACAGGATCACACATCCTAACAACCAGACGATGGAACCTTGGAAAGGCCCTAACGCCCCGACCATTGTATTTAGAAACATTACCAGTCAGCGAGAGGCTAGACTTGGTCAAGACTCAAATGTGGCTCTGCCATGGGAGATTTCTTTTAACACGAACTATGTTTAAAAACCCAAAAATTTCTTTCCAAAACCACAACCCTCTTTTAAGACCTCGGATTTAAAACCAGACCAACAGCATTACGGTGATTGAGTCATGGGTGATACAAGAGGAGTTGACAACAGAATACTTCACCTAGGCGTGTGACGAACACTACGAGTATACCGCTACGGGATGTGGGACAACCGCACTCCGAAGGAGCTTGCGGGCCCGACATATAGTTGGGTAAGTGGTAACGTATCAATATGGTACCCCACGTATGTATACATGTAGTGTGCGACTCACGGAAGTAGTCAACTGTTCTACGGACCGTGAGTGAGTTCAAACCAGAACAGCTGGACACCTCAGACGATCAAGTATCAAGGGACTCAGAGATCCATTTGAAGATGAGGAATAAGAACTAGGAAGTGCAAAAAGCACAGACTAATAGTATAGACATTGGATGTCTCAAATAATCCAAGCAATTACTGACAGCTGGATGGAATGCCCAGCCTAAACACATGAAGGCGAATGTCTAACGTGAACCTAACAATGCTCAACAAACGGGGGCGGAATTCCCAAGAGCAATCACAAGACTATACGGAGCACAACCCATCATTGGAGAGGAATATAAACCTAGTCAAGAATACTAGGAACAAGCATAAACAGTCTACCAAGGACGGGAGACGTCATGACCCAAAAAGGGGCAAATCAAGAACGATACCACAAGATGGTACAGTGGACAACATATCATACCATCAGCCGGAATAAGGAGTAACGACATAATTTAACAACACCCAGGAGCAATCCTTGAGGGTGACTAGATGGACAACAGTCGAACAACAGCGACATGATAAAAGCACGAAGTTAGAACGAACACTTGGTTGGGACCGAAGGGATTTCACTTAACAGAAATGCCCTAAGATAATGAGAGGCACGTATTACACCATTTGCCTAAGAAGGTCTCCTATGAACGGAAGCGTGATGCCACGACTTACCATGGAGCCCAATAATACCTCCAACCTATGCGGGATATAAGGAGTGGAAACATGCATAAGCAGCTTGCAAAGAGCATAGCTCGCAGTAGTACGGCTTAAAAGCCATCAACCAAATAGTGTGTAACCTTAAAACGGTTGTAAACCCACACCATACTAAACAAGACTTGCAAGAAATATTGCCTCACACGACAAGAAATCAACAACTGGACCATCAATTCCAAACCCAACATCCTGAGTGGCTTGGAGTAATGGCCAAATCAATGTCACTGTCACTAGGGCACCAGCCTAGCATACAGTTGACAAGTTTTAATTACCCCTCATGCCACTGTAGCAACAATAACATGGAGGCATAAGAATCAGGATAACGCCAATGGCCATAGTCATCCACATTTGGACACTACAAGAAACCCAAGGGAAGGTACCCCTCGTAGCCAAAGACCACCAATGTGGTGAAGATGTGAACCCTTGGAAAGGCTTCCATCTATTATAACAATAAGCCTACGCTTATAAATATTGTCAGGGGTGATGGAGTAAGGAAATGAGATTTCCAAACCATTACGACTTAAAAGAGTAAGCATACTCCATATGCACCCAAACATATAGTGGACCATGGTGTAAACACCAACATAGCAAACCTTGTCATTAGACCTATGAGTGGAGACAAACCCCTCAACAAGAACCTTCACTTGTCAGTGATAGAATACCCTCCAATTGGAGAACGGGAACCAGAAAACCCTTGAAGTGTCATGGATGTACAAGCAAACCTACACAGCCAGAGCCTAAACCAATGCTCAGCACTGAAAGGCAATATTACCAAAGCAATTAATGTGAACACACATTGAACACCCTAATGACTAACGCTCAAGAGAGCTAACGACCCGATGAGTTATCTCATCCTGGACCAACCCAGATATTTGGTAAACTGTATCACAAATGATGATAGAATGTGAGATAAGTTAACCTACATATAAAACCTAAGTGGAATAAGACATCTCCACATTGGGAAGATAATAAGATTGCCGTATGCTACGACTACCGTCATACACACAAACACAGGGAACTCCTAGTGTATTTACACCATAAGGAAATGGTGCCAAGGACAATGTCACTAAGTAAAAAGAGAACTACCACAGTAACAGAAACAGTAGAAGCAATGCTGTACAATGAGTAAGAATACGGTGCGCAACAGGCGACCGCTATGAGGGAATAGTTAAGCAATAACACGGAGTATAAGTAGAGATGACACATAGAAATATTATTTCCTATCACATAAGTGACTTACTGTCAAGTGTTTACGCCTCTGCACTCTGTATGACTGAGTGTTTTAGTATTGCACTTGTGCAGCTAATGATCTAATGGGATGGTTAGGGATATGGAGAATGTAAACCGTAGTAAATCCTTATGTTCACCAACAGACATGGCAAGCCAATTAAGCAAGCTTAGCAACAACCGTGCGGCCTAAGGCCAAAGGAGCACGAAGAGTGTACAACACACTAGTAATCACAAGATGTGAATTCCATTGGAATATAAGGTGAAAGGAGATACAGGGAAGTCACTAGGACGACGCATATCAATGCAAGGTCATACAAGTAAAGAACACTTGTACTGAACCAGGAGAACTGGTATAATTAGAGAAGCTATTGACAACAGAGGAAGTACTACAACTAAGTAGTGACTTAACCTCGCCCGACAAAAAGTCGGAGGAACTTAACGAATAATCGTGGAAGCACGAAAAGCATGTGCAGTAGATTACCAGAGAGCTGGTTATAAGTCTTAAACTCGTTGAGTTCAAGCACGGTACGGTAAAAGAATACCGCATTTTGTGTAGTAAACCTTATTCCCATAATAGACGGATAAGAAAGTGACGTATAGCACATTAATGATAACACGAAGGGTAAGGGTAGAACCAAGCTATCAGGGTCGCGCAGCAGAAGTAGTGGGCCTAGCTAGGAGATTAATGTACCTAGTGAGCATAATACAATGGCTATTAATGTCTTGAAGCCGATTAGGCTAGAATCAAATTAAATATGAGTTAAATAAACTCATATAGGAACTCTGGTGCAAAGACTAAACCGTTGGTATGGTTAAGACCCTTTGACCAGAGCATATTCTATAGTATACCGTAGTGAAGCTAAACGCTTCAGTTGCCCAAACTGATTAAACCAATGTTTAACAATAATACATGGTAGATTACGTGGGCGTAATCCCTTTTAAGGGGGGTAGAGCGAAAACCGCTTAATGCAAGTTTTATAAATAAAACACATAAAACTATAATGTGCATAGCACAAATGAGAAAATTATTCGATGAGTGGGACTTACGTTATATAAACATACGTATTCATTCATATTGAATTGTGGTAACTAAGCATTAGAGATGCAAATACCATAGGGCGAATATACCCATCTTGTAACACCAGTGTAAGAGTATTGGTAAAGAAGAGTAATGAGTAGTGGGACGGAGCTCCACAAGTATTGTAACCTTTGAAGAAGTAGTACGAAATGAATGAGGATAGTAGATGAATGAAGTTTATGAGTAGTGGAATCGTAAGTAAAATCTTTGAAACAATTGAAGACAACTAAATCTTAGAAACGAAGTATTCCTTAGTTAGAATATAGGGTATGATGGTGAGTAACGGATGGAAGTAGTGAAGGTTGATGGAATGAGCATTAGGATTGAACCATGGAGTAAAGCATTTGGGAAATAGAGTGAGGATAATTGATGACTGATTTCATCCTTTGGAGATGTATGAATTCGTAATCACGACTAGAAAGAATAAAAAGATAGAAGATGAAAACAATTAAATTATTTGTTTGGTTGAACCTGATGTGGGAAGTCGAACTTGATCCTGATCAGATCAAGGGAAACCGAACACAAATGGGGTGGAAAGATAGTTCAACACTGATGCTGATCACATCAGGGTCGAATGATTCTTGAAGCTCCCCTCAAGTGGTCACAAGAATCACACATAGGATAGAAGTAATGAATACAAATTGGAACTTGGAGTTGGATGCTTTAGAAAGATTTCTAATTAGCTGTTGGGAAGGATTTTTCCTTAGACTGAGAATAAGGATTTAGCTAGAAGCTTATACCAGAGAGATAGTAGTGTAGCATATGGTATTATTCCAAGGTAGCAGGACATAGAGGAGTCCTGTGTCGAGATGACCTGAGTGCCTGCTGGGATTGTATGTGGCATTGCTTTGGGGATAGCTTTGCACTGTATGTATGTATGAACTCTGTAATGGGAACCAGATAGTTAGTAGTAGTGCGGATTGGAGTAACTATTGTATATTGATATAGTATGGTATGTAGGAACCTTGAGGGATTCTGGGAATTGTAGGGAGGAAGGATGTATGACTTTGGCACTAGGCAAGTATAAAGGAGTAAGTATAGTAATCCCATACCGCGAACAACTTTGAGGACAAAGTTTCTTAAGGGGGGTAGATTGAAAACCCCCACTTAACTTAAAACAGGATTAAAATAACTTAATACGATTAAAGGGCCTAATGGTACCTAATTAATACAGTAAGGAAAATAAATCCAAAAGAAAAGAAGAAACGCTTAAAAGGCGAAAAACGCTAAATAAGCGTTAAATAAACCATAGGAGGTATGAGACCTCGGTTAGCGTATTATATGGATTCTAAAGGCTTAATAAGGCCTAGACAATATAAGGGAAACAACTCCAAGAAGAAACAGATCCAAATAATGAATTAAAACGCTAATAGAGCTCTAGAGCACGTTTTCGAGGAAACCCGAAAACGTGACTTTAAGTGGTCAAACAGACCTGTAAAAATTATAAGTCATTAAATAATAATTATTAGGCATTTATGGAAGTTTAATAACCAATAAAAATAATTGAACAAGAAAATTCCGGAAAACGGGCCCGGTTAGTGAATAGTACCGAAACCGGGTAAAATAACGAGCGTTTTCTGTAAAAGACGAAAAACGCTCCAACTAGCATAACTGTAGGGGGACCGATTTTAATAGTCAAATAACTCTCTCAGACACACTGTAACTAGCTAATTAAACAAGGGAGCCAAAGTAAAAAGCAATAAGTAAAAGGATTACTTTTCCCTTTCCTCTCACCTCACTCTCACAACTCACTCATCCCTCTCTTTCCTCTCTCTCTCCACCGATTCCTCCTTCCTCTCTCTGTTGGGGGCGATTTTTGGAGCTTCTCCAACAACAACAATGGCATCTCATCTTCTCTCTCCCATGCTCTACCTCCATTTGAGCTCCAATCACAAAAATAATTACATATTTGTAATCCCCTCATCCTCCTCTATCATTCTCTCTTTTCAAAATTCGAAAAGGATGAGTTTCATCTCCATGGGTTTTCCCCATTCAAAGAGAAAAACACACCATTATGGAGTTGGAGTCTCCTCTTTCCAGCAAGGTAAAATCTACATGAAAAACTCATGTTTTTTTCACCTCCCTTTCATAACCGATTTTACCCCTATGTAACACCATGTTTCTCTCTCTCTCTTTTGAGCAAAATATCAACCTAGCAATGGTGGTGGATTCACCTTCTTGAACCAAGGGCAAAAAACCCCTTCAAAAACTCTCCAAAGGTAAACCCTAGAAATTTCATTTCAAACACTACAATGAATTGACATTAACTTAAAGGATTAGTATATTAATTATAGTGTCTTGTGTTCATTGGGTGATGGGAATGGAGTTTGGCAACTCCATTCCCCCACATGGCCGATTTGGGCAAGAAAGGAAGAAGGAGGAGAGATGAGAAAGAAAGAAGGAATTATAAGCTCAAGGTAAGGTAAGAGCTCTTTACTAATGTTAAATTTTAGTGCATTAGAGTAATGGGAATGGGTAAACCAATCTAAAGAAACCAAATAATGTATTAGTAATGTAATGGAGGAAGTTGAGTATTTGTGAACTAGTATGTGAATTGTGGGCCTTAGAGCCAAGTGTATTGTGTATGTGCATTAGTAATGTGGATTGAGGAAGTAATGGTGTACTAAGATTTGTATGTTGCTGGTAGAACCCTTGTGGTTTGGCTAGATTAGGAATGAGTTTGATGAGAAAACACATATGTGGAGAAGTAAGAAATGTAGAGGAACTATGGCAAAATTTTTGTAGGAATATGTACATGTAGGGATGACTTGGTAGATGGGGAAACCAAGGGTGTATTGGAGTAAGTAGAGATGTCTAATAGCTATGGGTAGTAGTTGTGGTAAGAGAATGAAAGGATATAAAATCTGTAGCAAAAATTGTTTGATGGCATTGGAGAAACTAGGAGACTTATGTACAAGACCTTGGGGTGAGTGTTGGACTTGAAGAGGAGAGACAATGCATTGTAGGCCTTGAAAATGGCATTAGGAGAGGAAATTATGTATGGAGGAGGTAGGAACCAAAATCTGTAGCAAAGAGGTATTAAATAGCATTGTAAAACTAAAAAGAAGTAGTGTGCAAGATTTGGTAAGGGGAGAGTTGGACTTGGGTATAGATGATGTAATGGCTTGGCAATGTATTTGGGATGCTAGGAGTGACATTGGTAGAGGAAATATTGAATGGTAGGAGTTGTTGTAGAAAAATCTGTAGCATTAGAGAATGAAAAACTGTTGTAAGTGTTGTGAAAGGAAGTGAGGAAAATTGTGTAAGTTGTTGATGGATTAGTAATGGATTTGGTGGATGAATTAAGGTGATTTAGAATGTTAAAATGGTACTAAAACATGTTAGGATGTATGTAGGAAGATGGGGGAAACAATGGGTGAAGTTGGGAAGGAAAAACAAAATCTGTAACAAGGTTCTGGAACCGTCCGACCAGAGCCTGGATCGGACGTGGGTCGGACAGGGCTTAAACAACGAGATGTAAACTTTCTGGAATGGTCCGACCCAGAGCCGTGGATCGGACGTGGGTCGGACAGGCTAAAATTTTTCCGTCGTCAAAGTTTCTGACTTCGTCCGACCCAGACGTTGGGTCGGACGAAGCTTGGACGACAGGACCAAACCTTCTGGAATGGTCCGACCCAGAGAGTATGGGTCGGACGGAATAGTGCTGGGTCGGACAGGGTAATTTTCTGGGAACGAATCTTACTGGAATGGTCCGACCCAAGCTTGGGTCGGACGGTGGGTCGGACGGCCCTATACTTACAAAAAAAAAGTAAGCTTATAACTAGTATATATATATATATATATGTATACCCACCTACACATATGTATATATATGGGTATGTAAATTATGGACAAGTAACGAAAAGAAAGTAAGTGAAACATAAGGGTAAAGAACGCAAAGACTTAGTAAGTATGAATTAGGAATGTAAGAGTACTCGAATAAGTTCATGGTAGTTAGAGTAACCATTCAATTATATGTATATCATAGGATCTGAATTGTGAATACCGGAGGAACGTTGGGATACAAGTACAACGGTGAAAGGTATGATTTCTTCATGCCCTGTATCCTAATCTGGTTACCCGATTTGTGTGCTTATTGACCACCTAAATAAGATAAATGCATGAATCGGACTATATTGCACTTACCTGTGCTTGACTTATGTTGTGCTTGATATTTATTGTCTTGAGCACTAGTTTGTATAATTCATGAAATATGTGAATGATGATGAATGGTATTCGAACCTCGTATTGTACTTGTGTAATGTATTGTACCTCGGATGTATGTGTATATATGTATTGTATTTTTGTGGCTTGGATGTTGACTTGTGCTAATTCCTAACTATCTAACTCCTAACTTAAGTGAGTAAATTGGAATGAGTACAAGTCCGATATAGCTTCGGCCACGCGTGAGGATGCGGAGTCACAAGAGGTTGGCTGCAATTCCTGACTCTTAAACTGGTCCGCGGCCCAAATCCCTTAAATGGGTAGCATCCCGGATTGGTGAGTCAAGTAAATCCCGGAGGTGGGACGGTGTAGTCCCCAGGGCCGGAGGTCCCGACGACTTAACTTGAGTAAGAGTAAGAGTAAGTAAGTATGGATCCGTAAGTATGTAAGAGTATGTATGCGTATGTATGAAGTAACGAGTAAAAGAGTAATCTCCACCGATTAACCCGGGTGGACCAATGAAGCTAACAAATATTGTATATTGTGCATGTAATGGGTATGTGTAATTCGGAAAAAGGTAAGTATGTATTGAACGGTTTATGTTGTACTCTTGTATGTAATGAAGTGTATGTATGTGTGTATGCCTTGCGTAATGTATTGTAATAATATGTATAAAAGCATGTATGCATGTATGTTTGAATGAAATCAACCGCATGTATACGACCAAGTGGTCGGCGTACCCTCACTAGTACGCGGGGTATGCGGTTATCATGCTCGGCGAAAGCTGACCCCTTCGGGGGACATTTTTTAGTGTGCAGGTACCCGAAACGAATATGGTCAAGGAAGAGACCTGAGGCACACCCTGGTATTTGGAAGTAAGTAGCGTGTGAGGAACGGGTAGCAAGTAGTCTCTTAGCGAGTATGTACGAACTTTAAAGAGATAGTACACTGTATAAGGATCTTAGTAAACTCGGTATGTAGATTATATTGTATTGTACTTGGAGTATTGTATTGAATGGAGATTGTAGTAGCATTTGGTAAATGGAGAATGCATTGTAGATTGTAGTACTCGGGATTCCGGTCCATCAGACCGATGTTGTATGTAGAATCAGTAGCCTTGTTAGTCACGTGGGTGACTAACGGCATTGTATCACCCATTGTATGTAAATGTATATCCGCTGCGTGTATCTGATGAGTAAGGAGATTGGACGTTAATGGCTGTATTAATAGTAGGGGTGTTACACTAAGAGCGATATCTGTGATTTTATGTATATGATATTGAGTATTGTATTGTTCAAACTGTTGCGTTGTATTTTATACGCGAACGTCTTATGACTGGAAGTTTATACATCTAAACTGGGAAAAAAACTAACTGACCTTTAGGTATTATTGAACCTAACAAATGGTCAACTGTTAAAGTCTTAATTCAAGTATTGGTTACTGTACCACTGACTAAAGGGCTAACTTATAAAGAGAGGAATCCAGACTGTTTCGACATTCTGGTTGTGCATCGTGATCACTACGAGAGACTTCAATGGGGAGTCACTCAAGGGAATCCATCAGTCACATTCGATGATGGCGGAGGGCACTACCGTTGGTGCACAAGTTCGACCGGATCGGTCAATTGTCCAGGGCCATAAGGTCAGCTGGTAACGGTTCTTTGGAACCCAGGGGACACACTGTCCATTATTAAAGTTATTAAGGGTTGTCTTGACATGTCGCCTGAGGTGGAATTAACTGGAAAGGTTTAAGTGGTTGGTTTTAAAGGATAAGGGTCATGCGACCTACTAACGAGTACAGCTGTTTAATACGTGTATCATGTTTGGTTATTGTTTGGGATTATTGGTATTTGTTTATCTGGTTGTTTACTATGTACTGATGTTGCAGGTGAACTGTTATATGATTGCTTAATATTTACAGTTATTTCTGTCATTACTATAAACCGGTATATATATTGTAATGAATCTAATATCAAGATGGCTAAACGACTTAAGGAATCTAGATGACTTAGGACTACATTTAGCATACCAGCATTTCGATTGCTGAGCCCTTAAATGGGCCAAACATTTCAGGTCACTGAAGAAGACACAAGCGGAGAGTGCGGGGAACAGGGTAGCTGCTGTGTTTTAATAACACTTGTAGTTTTATTATGTACTGTATTTTGGAGATTGTTTGTATTCATTTAGTTGCTCATTTAGTTTGGTTTGGCCTGTAATAATTAGGGTGCTCAGTATCTGTTCATCACAGCGTGAGTAGTGGAAGTGTTGGAAGGGTAAGGATGCCTTGTTACTCACAAGGGTGAGTAACGGCGTGTAACACCAAGGTAGATAGTCTTATTTTCCGCTGCGAACTTATATTATTTATGCTACGACTTGCGACGTTAGGATAGGTTTAGGATCAGGGGTGTTACAACTCATTTCTTGTGTACTGCTCTTTCGTGAAGGTGCAACACTATAGTTTACTATTTGTTTGTTATAACATTGAGAGAATAAGAGAGAGAATAGTAGAAAGATAGACGTAATTAGTCTACTCCTTATCATTCCATAGTATATTCTTATATAGTATACGTTATCGAACCTTTGAGTGGTAGGAATGTAAAAGATTAAAGGTCTACTAATAAAGGTTTTAGGGAGGTTATGGGAGTTCCACAACGAAAGGTCTAAGGTAGACTAAAGGATGATTGGATGTATATCCACTAATATATTATTTATAACACTTCACTTGGATGGACATCCTATTGTTTCACTAAAAACCTTGTCAGGAAAAATCCATTGAGACAAAAACCATGGTCAAGGGAAAAAGAGTACAGTTTAAAATGTTATCTCCCCCTTCATTTAATTGTAACACCCCTACTCTTAATCACGTATTACTATAGAGCTCGCAACTTAATTAAAGACGGCTCGTAATGGAAAGTAAATCTAACTTCTAAATCGGGTGTCTTATGCCATTATTCACCCATGTGAGTAAAGAAGCAAACATACATTTAACAAGCGAAATGATAACCGCTGTGATGATTCGAGATATTCACTATTAACTCAAAGCATGCTAAATCCATAATTTGAATACACTGACCAGTGAGCATTTAAAGTATTCCCAATTTTTACAACGTATTATATACAAACTAGGTCTGAAAAGTGTGGTAAATAAAAAGGCGATGTTGACTACCAAAAGTCCCGCACTCCGGCTTCATAGCTCGATTATGTCCTGAAAAATGTCGTGGAGACTCAGCGTTTCGCTGAGTATGCTAGGCATGATTCTAGACCTTTTCGGTCACTAAGGTCGATTAACCGTCTTAGCATTAGATTGATTATATGCTTTACTGGTTTACAGATATAAAAAACTGTAAATACATGATTGAACAACAATTTAAACACAACACTGTAGTCACTACAATTCACAAGCAACGCAATGTATAACAACAGTTAACGATGGAAAACGATAAAGAGAAAAACAAAGCCCATAATACAAGAAGATCTTCCCTCATAACTAAGAAAATATCTTATGGGACTGATGAAGTGGGGCGCTACCGAGAGCCACAAGGAGGCCTTCTACTGGGACAAGATAAGGGAGCCATCTACCGGTAAAAGATACATAAAAGATGTCCGGACAGACTAGACACACATTCCCACCGGTAAGAGTTAGAAGGACATCCTCACCAGTAGTTTAGATGGGAAGAACGGTTGTTGTCAAAATGACCGGGCGAATGTAAATAAAGGAAATAAACTAGTAACCCAAGTGGTCTTATAGAAAATTCTAGAAAGGCGGGGGCCCCTCAAGTTGTATGAAAACGGTTAAAACCCACGCCTATAAATAGAGATCATAGGCCAATGTAAAAGGGTACGCTTACATCAATCTACTGACTATTACTCTTTGCTTATTGTCTTGAGAGCTAGAGAGAAGTGAGATCCTTACCACTTCAAAAATTTTGGGTTAAGGTTCCAAATAAAATTTCTCAGGTTTATGACTGTGGGTACTCATGTTTAACATGTGAAAATTTTATTTTATTGTTTGAAGACCTTTGTTTTATTTAAGGTTATATCATGTGTTAATTATTAAGGAAATTAGCTTATAATATAAATTAAAAGCCATATTTCCAAAATAAATATTATCTGAAAATTATAAAAAACCTTTCATAATGACTATGGTGTTTGAAAGTGTGTTGAGATTGTGAACAAGTCATGTGAAAGTTTAACGTCCCGAGAATGTCCTTGAAAAATCCCGAGTTAGTGCATTTTGACCATTTTGCCCTTTCCTTCAAATTTGTGCATTAGGGGCCTCCCGAGGGTCAAAGTTTTTGGTATAAAAATTTACTATTTATTTTTATCTATTCTGACTTCTATATATTGTATAAAATAACTCTTAATAAATAAATAAACTTCTAAATCCCTAAATTAAATAGTTGGCTATGGCAAGAATATGTTGCTATATTTGTGTTCAGATGGTTTTAGGAGTGAAATAAAGATTGAAGAGCTTAGCTTCCAATTTGATAATTTCAGTGAAAATATGTATGATGTGTCAAGGCTTTTCCAATTTGAACGTTGAGAGCTTACAAAGGAAAAATTGTAGTGATTCTACTAGTTGCTAGGAGTTTTTTTTTTTTGCTATGAAATATATGAAGATTGACTTGCGCAACAAAATAAGTGATGAGGTGATTAAGATTATTTTATCACTTATGTAAATAGAAGGGTGTTTTTAAACCAATGACATTGACACTATTATGAGATATTCTCGCTTCTTCCTCAGCGAGGTTGTTTTCGAGCGAGCTGTGTTCGAGGGGGTTTTATTTTCAAGGAGGTGGGTTTGAGGGGCTTGTGTTTGAGGACATTTGGGAAGGATGGGTTTGAGGCTGAGGGTTTGAGGCGGTGGTGAACTAGGCCATATTTCAAACCACATCATTTAGCTAATCTTCACCAACATCAAGATGGTCATTATGGGTTAGTGTCTCACATTTATCTGCATCACCAAACCATTTTCTATACGTGGACATGGGATCAGAATCCTTCAGTCCATCTTCCACTATAACTTCAATCACTTCCTTTCGCTAAACAGTGCAAGCATATTCCTGAGTTGTCTATCACACCCTATCTTGATGTTCTTATTACTTTTTGGATGTTGGTAGAAGAAGATGGGGTTTTGTGGTGTTGTCGCATTGCACTATTTGGTAATGACCTTAAGACAATCATCACTGATTTAATAGCTGAGTATCTATCTGGCTCATTGAGCATTTCAACAATGTATCTGAAATACCCCTAACATTTAAATAATTAAATAATGGTAAATATATATTATTTAGGGGATTATTAAACCCTAAGAGAGTATATAAACACTCAGGCGTTAGAAACGCACCTAAACTCCTAAGGTCAAAAACGTGCGTTAAAGCCCGACCTTAAGTAGACAAGTTATATAAACTATAAAATTCATATGAAGATAATTAAGGATCATTATATGACCCTTAGAACTCAGGAACTCATCAAAAAATGGAATAAAAATACAAATGGCTCGGGAATTCCCTTAAAGGCCTTAAGGCCCGAAAGTCCCGGAGATACATTATAGGATGAAGTAAAGCATTATACTTCATTCCAAATACACTATAACATCATTATTCAACATTCTAAAGATAATGGTCAAGCTACTTTCTCAAAATTAACAAAGTACTCGGGAGGATTTCTTAACGCTCCTTTTTGCCCGGGTAGCCCGAGAATTTGTCTGAGTTGGTATAACCCCATATAACTCAATGTAACACCTTAAAAATTATTATGGACTGTAAACAACATTTATAAAACACTTGGAACACATAGCGACTACTTATTCCCCAGAAAATCCTTAAAGCACAAAAAACGCACCTTCGGGTGTCACGAAAATGCGTTATACGCAATTGCCTTGAAGTTTTTGAGGGGCCACGAGTTGATAAACTTAAAAGGGGATAAATTGAACATCTAAATCAATTAATTCCATTACTAAACCCATAGTACAAATGGGGGCGATATTTAGGACAAAAAGGTACCTAAAATCAGCATTTTTACCTTAAAACTTTCATCTTTTACCATGATATAAATGTACCAAATAAATGATGGAACCTATTACATGTTATTATATGGTCTTAATACAATATAGTGTGAAAAAAATTAAATCAAAAATCAGACCCATTCACTCCCAATTCTATGCGCCATTTAAGGGGTAAAAGACTAGGATTTTTGCAAAATTATATCTTATGCTAAGATGACTCATCCTAGCAAGTAGCTTATGTTAATATAGCACCTGATTGCAGTCAAATAAACTCCTCCACCGTATTACCTGCAGGAGAACAACAAGAAAACATTAGAGATTAGCTTAAACAAAGAAAATGAAATAAGATGCAAAATCTAGTCATACCTTGACTAGGTAATTAAACAAGTAGAATTATTTGATCAATGGGCATGTTAGTGCCGATAATGGGCAGAGAATTAAGGAGTTGAGTGTTGTATGATTGCTAATTAATTAACCTAGGTAGACAAGAACCTAACTTACATAATTAACTAGTTACCATTAACAAACCTAAAGTAGTTCTCCTAGGATGGCATGGAGCCGTAAGTCTACCTTCATATTGGTCGTTCCCTGCATGAATAAAAACAAGTTGAGTGTCATTAATAAACTTAATAAGACTTAAACTAATTAGCATGATTAGCTAGCTTTGCAATTAACAAACTAAATGGCTCCTAGAACTCCCACTCAGCCGTAAGACCACTTGAGATAGGAGCTGTCTATGTGCTCCATTGCAGCCGATCACCTGCATGGAAAGACAAGAATAGATACAATAATTAAGCTCATTTAATGTTAGATAATTGTCTTGATTAAGAACTTCTAAACCTATATTCTCTTCATTATTTCATGAAGGAAACTTGGATCAACAATCATCCCAAGGTGTATCAAAAATACCTTGTTAAATTCCTAAGGTAAACTCTTGTAAAATTACTTCAAATAACATTTATAAATCCTTGTTAGAAGTCTAACAAATGGATCTCCTAAATATGTATAAGGAGCCGAAAATTCTTCATTAAGATAACATTTGGAGAGCTTGTAATTCAAGGAAAAATCAAGTACAAGAATTGTCTTGATTTAAGGGTAAGTTTATATAAGTCAGGTTTATTAAGTTTAAGTTTGATTTCGGCTTCAAACTTTGGTATAAAAATTATGTACAACCTCTAAATAAATTAGGGCCGAAAACACTATAGGTTATATTGTCAAGAAAATAATTTATAACATATAAGGTAAGGTTATTACCTTAAGGTATATTTTTGGGTCACAAAATTAATTATGTTACATATATATTAAAACCGAATGGTCAACGGATTTAATGTTCTATTTTTAGTTTATAATCATTCTAAGTCATTAGCATAATTTTTAGAAGTGTTATATGGCTTATATACATTTACATATGCATATTATAAAGTTTAAACCAAGTTTTAAAACCATATGATAAAATTAAATTGGGGTCGAGAGCAATATATGGGATTTGGTGAATTTTGAAATATATATAAGTGTATTAACTTATTTTATAAATTTTTGGAACATTAAAAATAGCTACAAGTATTTAAATGGCTAGTTTAATAAATTATGTGGCTAAAATATAAATTTTGAAAAGTTTGGGGTGCTTAATATAATTACCGAGAATGAAAGGGTGAATTTGGTATATTTATGGTATAATATAAGGTAGGAATTAATATTATGAATTTTGGTAAATTTAAATAAGTGTTTAAGTGTTAAGAATAACATTTAATAAAGTTTTGTGGCTATTTTGTAATTATTGAGAAATGTGGGATAAAACCGAGAATATACATGATTTTATGGGCATATTAAAGTATTAATTATGAAATTAAGTCTTGGTCAAAGTGTTGACCAAAAACTTTGGGTTAAAATGATTTATGACATAAAATATTAAGTTTATAAAAGTTTTGGGATGAATATGTAATTTATAAAAGTATATATGTGGAAACCGAATTGAATAGGGGCGAAAATATAAATTGTAAGAATATATGGGTCTTTTCGGTAATTAAGAAGGATTAAATATTAAAACTATAGTTTATGAGTTGATTTGTAACTTATATAAAGTTTTGGGGTTAAATTGTGAATAAAGGAAACTTACTTATTAAAACCGAAACTATAAGTGGCTAATTAATGATTTGCGAAAATTAGGGGGCACAAATTTTAATTTCCGAAAGTTGTATGGTTAATTAGTAAATTATAGAGTTATATGGTTATTTGATAATTTATAAAAGTTGTTGGGTACAAGGTATAAATACCGAATTATT
This sequence comes from Limonium bicolor, assembly GCA_023374045.1. NCBI lineage: Eukaryota > Viridiplantae > Streptophyta > Magnoliopsida > Caryophyllales > Plumbaginaceae > Limonium > Limonium bicolor. Next base: position 16,796,058 of record CM041777.1, read on the forward strand.
ATGGTGGTTTTGTAATTTAATGAAGAAAGGAATTAAGATTAAGTAATATAATGTATTATGGAATATAATATAAAGTTTATAAAATACGGTGGTTATAACATAAATAATCAAATGATATGACATAAATGATAAGTGGAAATAATTATGAGTATATAATTAATGGGATAAGGATATACCGTATAATGGGAATTCATTATCACATGTGAACTCCACATAAAATAATGAACTGTTAGGTTATCTAGAGCCACTGTTAACATAACAGGGGAAAATAAATAACATACAGAGTTAGTATACAATAAGAATAAACTCTACAGAGACAGTACTGTAATATTTAGTGAACAATCATATTAATATTACCCGTTATTGTATGTATAAATAACAGCGCACGGGAAAGATTTACTAGAGCGTGAACAGTCAAGCTAGCTGTTATCACGGTGAACGGTATGTTAATTGTGTGGTCTGAATGTCCTAAGGATTATCCTAAGGTCCAGACATTATATGTTTATTTATCAAGAGCAATGTCTGTGATTTTATGTATATGATATGGTGTACTGTATTGCTTAAACTGTTGCGTTGTATTTTATACGCGAACGTCTTATGACTGGAAGTTTATACATTTAAACTAGAAAAGACTAACTGACCTTTAGGTATTATTGAGCCTAACTGATGGTCAATTGTATTAGTCTTAATTCAAGTATTGGTTATTGTACCACTGACAAAAGAGCTAATGTATAAAGAGAGAATCCAGACTGTTTCGACTTTCTGGTTACGCATCGTGATCACTACGAGAGACTTCAATGGGGAGTCACTCAAGGGAATCCATCGGTCACATTAGATGATGGCGGAGGGCACTGCCATTGGTGCACAGGTTCGACCAGATCGTTCAATTATCCAGGACCATAAGGTCAGCTGGTAACGGTTCCTTTGGAACCCAGGGGACACATTGTCCATTATTAAAGGTTTTTAAGGGTTGTCTTGACATGACGCCCGAGGTGGTGATAATTGGAAAGGTTAAGAGGTTGGCTTTAAAGGTTAAGGGTCATGTGACCTACTAACAAGTACAGTTGTTTAATACGTATATCTTGTTTGGTGTTGATTATTGGTTGAGGTGTGTTACTGTGCACTAATGTTAGCAGGTGGACCGTTATATGTTTGTTTTATGTTTACAGTTATTCCTACTATTATTGTAAACCGGAATATTTTGTAATGAACCTAATATCAAGATGGCTAAAATGACTTAAGGAATCTAGATGACTTAGGACTACATTTAGCATACCAGCATTTCGATTGCTGAGCCCTTCAATGGGCCAAACATTTCAGGTCTCTGAAGAAGACACAAGTCGGAGTGCGGGGAACAGGGTAGCTGCCGTGTTTTAATAAACACTTTTTAGTTTTATTATGTATTATATTTTGGAGGTTGATGTATTTCATTTAGTTGCTCATTTAGTTGTATTTGGTCTGTAATAATTAGAGTGCTCAGTATCTGTTCATCACAGCGTTGAGTAGTTGATGGATAGAGTAAGGATGCCTTGTTACTCACAAAGGTGGGTAACGGCGTGTAACACCAAGGTTAGATAGATTTATTTTCCGCTGCGACGTTATTTATTTATGTTACGACTTGCGACGCTAGTACAGGTTTAGGATTAGGGGTGTTACAAAAGTGGTATCAGAGCGGAGTACCGATCTGATGAAGGATACTGAGTCAAGAACAATGAGCATAGGAATATTGGGATAACGGAAACGTATGTGAGGATTCGCAACTTAGAAAGAAAAACCCTAGGGAGATATATTTTACTGCTAGCAGTTAGCTTTATTACATGTTGTGTTTGTTTATGTGATACGGTGTAGCACCGAGTAGTAATATAGTATATCATACTATAGATGTCAGGCGTTGGAAGACCACGTGTAGGCGGCAGAGGACAAGGTGGAGGAGCACCAGCGAATGTCCCGGAAATACCAGGCCTAGCAAAGGCCATGGCAGCCTTCGCCACCAGCTAGGAGCTCAAGTTGCGGGAGCCATACCCCACCCGCCACAGCCCAGGGAGACCAATTGGTTGAAGAGTGTGTAGACGCACGGGTCCAACGTACTCAGGGGAACCAGACCCCGCCGCACTGGAGAAGTTCATCGTTGAGCACCAGAAAGCTTTAGGGCCGTCAGAGTCCCAGAGGACCAGAAGGTCGATATCGCCGCATACAACTTGAAGGATGCAGCTGATACTTGGTGGCGGTCTGTGGAGGGCCACCATAGAGCCACACCGGGCTTTGGATGGACAGCATTTGTGAATGTGTTACGGGAGAAATACTACCCCGAACACTTGAAGCAGAGGAAGCGACAAGAGTTTGAGACTTTAATCCAGGGGAGCCAAACAGTTGACCAGTACTACGCGCGATTTACCAGCCTGCTTGACTACATTCCAGGAGTTGACTACTCCGATGTCGTGAAGATTCAGAAATTCAGGGGAGGTTTGCAATTTCGCATCCAGAGTGCCATGGGAGCAATTCGTTTCACTACCATTCAAGAGTGCTATGACGCAGCATCAGCAACTGAATTAATGCTACAGTCCAGGGAGGCAGCCCAGGGAAAGAAGAGGAAGAACACTGAGAGAGAAGATGGAGGAGCCACATCTGGCGGATTCTATAAGAAGGGAAAGAGATTATTTGACAAGAAGAAGGGGCAGAAGGATTTCCATGGTCAGAAGACGAAGGAGCAGGTCCCTCGTCTGACCGGCCCAGCTATTGATGCACAGCCACTTAGGTCTGCACCACCTAGGGCAGGCAACAAGCCAACCCAGCGCCACTACTACTGTAAGCGCTGTGGTAATGACCACCCGGGAGTAGACTGCACGGGAAGGAAGGAGGTAGAGTGTCGTTACTGCAAGAAAGAAGGCCACCGGGAGTACGAATGCTTCTCCAACCCAGCAAGCAGAGCATACAAGGGATCGAGGAGTTCTCAGAGGCCACCAGCTACAGAGACTGGAGGACCCAGAGGAGGTCAGACACCACAGGCTAACACCTATACTAGAGGACCGGGGGACAGCCATCCTCATCCGGGAGCCAGAAAGGGAAAGAAATAGTTCCGAGTAGAAACAACCTATATTCAGTGGGAACTTCGGGCGCTGAGGCTAGCGCTCAGCGCGAAACCGGTAAGCCTAGAACCTAGAATAAGAGCATGTTGCTATGAATGTGTGTTTCAGTTGTTCTATCGATAAGACTTGTATGTGTTTAGTATGAAATAAAATTTAGAGAGACCTAATTTAGGAAATATCTCACCTAATAGGGTGTTTCGACATTTGTTTTCCCATACCTATGAGACTGAGACCACCTGAGCCTATGAGCGAAGGAGGGGAATATCCAGAGAAAGAATACCAAGTACTTCGACCCGACATGATTCTACTCAAGCAATATTTAGATTTAAATGAACAAATAGCCATTGTAAATGAATGTAGAACGTTGGGATTAAGCCTTGGAGGATTTTATAATCCGGGATATGGTAGTGGGTTAAAACTTAAATTATATATGATGTGTATGGGTAGGGGTTGGGATCCACAAACTAAGCTGTATAGTGAAGTAAGAAAAGTAGATGGGCATGAGTTCCTAAGATACCCGATAGTTTTCAAACTTTGGTGACAGAAGCAGTCAAGATTGCACAACAATTAGAAACCAACCCTATACCAGACATGAGGGCAGATATTTGTATCGCATACTTTTATGGAAAATGGGGAAAACTTGGATTACACCAAGACCGAGATGAGACATCAGAGTCAATTACCAATGGGATACCAGTTGTATCATTCTCCATAGGAGACGATGCTGAGTTTTTATGCGGTGATCAGAGGAGGATGGATAAGGCGAGAAAGATTATCTTAAAGTCAGGAAGATGTATTGGATATTTGGTGGAGAATCAAGATTAGTTTACCATGGGATCAGAGCATTAAGTTAACACAACCCCGGCAACCTTAGTAAATACTACCCATTTAAAACCTGGACGGTTTAAATTTGACATTTAGACAATTGATGTAATCGTGGAGCTTGTATGTGAGAATCATTAGGTTTAATGAATGGCATTTTACTATTTTGAGTCATGCACTATCTTACGAATTGTTAACCCCAGTCCTCGAGTCTAATGGAGGAGCAGTGCTGAATGTAGTGGACAAGACCGAGGCCAAGGATAAGGGGAATGTTATCATGGGAAACCTTTACGGTAAATGCGTGAGTGCATCGATACTGTTCGATTCAGGAGTGTCTCACTCCTTTATATCCTCTACATCAGCAAGGAAGATAGAGACAACCCCTGAACCTCTCTCACATTTCCTGGTCACGTTACCGACGAAGGAGAGAGTGAGGTGCACGAAACTACATAAAGGATTTCAGATGAACATCATGGATGAAGAGTTTCACGCGAACTTAATTGAGCTGGACGATTTAGGGTTTGACATCATCATGGGCATGGATTGGCTACAGAAATACAAGGGACGACTGCATTGCCAAAACAGATATACTACTGAAGAGCCCGAGAGGCAAGACAGTTCATATCGCAGTTTTCCAAAAGAACCCACTTTCAAGCTAGTATCTGCTATCACATTGGTGAAGAAGATGAAGAAGGGACTGTAACACCCCTACCGCTAATACCGTCATTACTGTACAAATACTTACCTTCGCAGCGGATACTACATACTTAACGGCGGGTGTACAATGCCGTTAGTCACCCACATGACTAACAAGGCGAGTTACAATACTACATACTATCGGTCTGATGAATTTGAACATACCGAGTGCTCTACACAATACAATACTTCCCATTACTTACTCATCCATAATTCGATTACAACTCCAATACATTACTATATCGAGTATACTACGACCCTTACATTACCGATACAGTTTAGACTTCCAAATTCATAATATGTTACAAATATAATTCCTTTACTCAACTACCCTTGCTTATGTAGCAGTCCCCGTCCTACTCTCTCGAACGGTGGTCAGCTTCGAATACCTGCACACTAAAAACGGTCCCCCTAGGGGGTCAGCTTACGCTGCATATGAAATTCGCATATACCGCGTGCTAACCACGGTACACCGACTACTTTAGGTCGGATATACATGGAGTTCATTTTACATGCATACATACATACTATTACTACACAATACATTCATCAATACTTACATACACATACAAGTTCAATACTTGCCAAGGAAGACAATTCTATAGTCAACCGTTCGTACTAATTATTTATTCAATACCCTTTCATTGCGTTACTCATTACTCTGTTCGTACTATATTCGATATTCGCTACTCTACTCATACTCACTCCTTACTCTTGCATACTCATCACTCCATGTTCAGTACCTTACTCGTACACGATCCTTACTCTGTACTCGTTACTATACTTGTGTATACTTGCTACTCAATATTCCATACTTACTCATACGTACTCAATACTCACTGCTTACTCATACATATTCGATACTCGGTACTCATTACATACTCATACTTGCTTCTTACTCACTACTCATTACTTTACTCATACGTACGCAATACTCAATACTCATTACTTGGCCTCTGGGCGGAGTCATACACAAGACTCACCGCCGGACCTACAGTACGAGGGCTATACGCTTAGCTCCTCAAATACTCAATGTCCGTTTTTACCGGACTACTCAAATTCCCAACACTCCTCTCTCAGAGTATAATACAATCTCATGGATTAGCCTAGAAGTATCTCTCTTGATAACCTCCACCAGCTTAGGCAATTACAACCGACTAGTATCCTCAGATTTAAGGGTTTCCCCAACGTATCGAATACTCTCATGTTCGGGACATACTTACATCAGTCGGGTCCTCTCATAATGGGTCGACTAATTGCTAAGGGTTTGGAGATCCCTCATCATTCTTTACTACTCTCATGGTTCATATCTTGCACCAAGATTAATTCCTCTAATAGAGGTTACTTATACTTCCACTACTTATTATTTGTGGATTATTCATTTCAGTTCTCCAACCGTTATCGGGAGGTTATTACTCCCGTACACTCTCTCACATTCTAGTGAGTTCATTGGGTTGCGTTATCGTTTATTGATTCGATAGTTTAGTGTGTTTCTACGTTTCCATCAGTTCACAACGTGACTCTTACTACGAGTCGCTACACAACAAGACTCATCTATGAGTCGTACTACGCACTAAATGAAGCCACACAATCAATCAAGAAGGGTTAGCTCACACACATACACCAAGACATACAATGAAAGGCAATAAACCGTTTTCATGCTTTAGTCTTGATTAGCCGGCATACCACACAAACAACGTAACTCGGTTAGCATACGGGCATGAGAAAATCATACCTTTCACCGGAGTTAGCTCTACCATGTGTTCCCTCGTTCCTTGGTCACACTTGTTCCACTGATAATGAAATACCCCAAACCTTAGTAAGTTGTTTAAACATTAAATTATAATTTATTAAGACTAAAAGAGTCTTAGTAATATTAGTAAACAATTTAAAAGATAGTAAATACAGTTAAATGCCTTAAAGGCAATAAAGGGCGAAATATGCTCTAAGCTTGGGATAATCTTGGTTAAGACTTAATAAACTTACCAAGACCTGATTTATATATTAAAAATATATTAAATCAATTACCAAAGAAAACCAAGCTTGAAAACAAGTTAAAACACAAAATGTGCTTAAAGGAGCCTTAAAAAGCACGTTTTTGAGTAACTGTCGTGTAAATGAGTTTTGAATGGCTAAATGTCCATCAATACTCTTTTAATAATATGTGTACTACTTAGTATCACATTTGGAAGTTTAAAATAATAAGAAATTGATATTTCACTTCGTGTGTTTTGTTGTAGTGAATAGTAACTAAAATAGCTAGTTTGTAACATGTGTTAACATATGTAATTTAATTGAGCAATAAAGACCAAATAACCCCTAATATTAAATGGGGGCCGGTTTGCATGTGGTGAGTCGTCACCTTGCTAGCTGATTGAAAACAAATGAGTAAATAAGTGAGTAATTAAAAGAGCACTATTTGCTTTACGTAGGAAATATCTTAAAAAGCAACTAAAGGCAAGAGCAATCAGTGAACTCTTCTCATTCTCTTCTTTCTCTCAATCTCACGTATCTCTTCTTCCTTCCTTGCTCTCTTTCACGTAATACAACACCAGCACCATATGCCATCTTCAAATCCATGTAACTTCTAGCTCACTTATCCAAATCGAAAACTAAGACCACCGATCTCTTAGTTTCATCAAGCTCTTCGACTTAGTCCCTTCAAATCTTCAAGAGCTCCATTTTGGTGCCAAGAGGAATCTCCATGGAAGGAGCTTGAGTTCATCCTTTCACGTATTATTGTTCTCCTTTGCTTCAAGGTATGGAAACTCAAAGAAAAATGGTGTTTCCTCTATGTTTTATGTTAACCAAAGGTAGCTTAAAATTCCTTTGGAAAATGAACGTATGTTGTCTGTTGAAACTACCTAAAGAGCCAAGGTAAATGACTTAGAAAATGTTCTCAAAGAGACTAGTAAAAGACATACGTATTGTTTGTGTTTTTGCAGGTCAAAGGCAAATATATTGTGGGAAATTCAGTGTTTAAGATTTATGCAGTTTATATTGTTGCACTATGTTGTTATGTGGTGTATATTTGTGAAGTTTTGAGTGTAAGAGTGTACCTAAGATCATTGGGAAGTTTATACATATGATGGGTGTAAAGAACATATGCAGCAGGACTTGAAAAATGCAAGTACGTCAATTCTGTAGCTTCGGTCCGGGACTTGGGATTTGGATAACATCCCGGACCATGTATCAAAAAAGGGTCGAGAGTTTTTACATAGTCTTGGTCCGGGACTTGGTTCTTGTACAAGGACCCGGACCACCCCTTAAAATTGTCCGAGAGTTTTTGCCTAGACTGGTCCGGGACTTAGGACCTGTATGAAGTCCCGGACCACCCCATTAAAAGAGACCGAGAAGATTGCCAGTGTAGGTCCGGGACTAAGTTAGGGACCAAGTCCCGGACCACTTTATAAATTTGGTTCTAGGTTATTAAACGATGACTAAAGATGGGATAAGTTAGAGGTGATGTTATAGAGTTATGTAGGTCATGTTAGGAGTGTTATAAGGACATGTTGGATGTGATATAAAGACAACCAAGTGGGTGGAAAGTTGTAATAAAATGTGAAAGTAAAACAAGTTAAAAATGTCAAGTTGTTTAACTAGTTAACGAGGGTAAGTTATGAGCATTAGACTTTAAACAAACATGTTACCCCGATGTTAATAAAAGTACATGTTATGTTGTCAGTTGTTCGAGAATTGCTCGAGGAACATAAATGGACATGATAAGGTGGACTCCGGTGACAGGTATGGTTTTCTTGCAACCTGTGTCCTAACGGATTACACCGGCTTGTATGCCAATGTGTTTTTCTGTATGTTTGCCACGTTGTAAGATAAAACATGTAATGAGTTTATAGTAATTCATATATGTGGCGTGTTTAGTTCCGATACCATCCAACCTCGAAAGTGTTAAACCTTAGCTAACTGGGTCTAGGATCACAGGAGAGTTTGGTATTCGGATTAAACGACCCGAACCGTGGGGCGTTCTAACCACGGCTATGCGTGAGTTAATGTGTGATATGTATATGTGAATGTAGGGATCTCCCTTGTATGTTTAACCCAAAAGTAATACTGTATGGTGTGTAAGTACGATAGACTCCGTAGTGGAGTTCTAACGAAAAATTAAAGTAAGTATGTACTAACAGTAGTGAGGAATCCGGTTTGGCCGGTCGCGCGTTGTTTGGGAGTGGGTATCCTTTTTAGCTTTACCCTTCTCTCTGTTATGGTTGTTTCCCTCACGGGTTATGATCTCCCATTAGCTTATCCCAAAGCTTAGCTATTCTGACTTACGATCGGTTTAGGGGGAACATGTGTTTGTGTGGTGAGTTCGGGTCACTAAATCCGATCCATCTTTAGGTAAGTTACTCGTCCGACTATTAGGGCGGTAATGAGTTTGTTTAAAGCGAGCTTAACATGGGGTGATATCTTTCCTAGGCTCACCAGTGTATTAACTATGTTTGGGCCGGTTCCTAAGAGACCGTACCCGTTATGTATGTGTTATGTGATGTTGCAAAGTTATTGTGATGTGATGTTATATGTGATTAGAAGTGAAATATGAGGATCATGGATATGATTCCTAGTATGTAAAAGAGACGTTTGTGGAAACCCGATAGTGGGTAAATGTCGTCTATTAAGGTAATAGCTCCGTTAGAGGAGAAATACTATAGGGTTGAAGAACTCTAAGAGTGATTGGTTAAGTATAAATGAGTTGTATTTGTTACCCGTTGAGGTGAAATGTTTTGTGTTGTGAGTTTATGTTTCACATGCTTGTTTAAATGTAATCAACGCATGCTAAGACGACAAATAGTTGTGCGTGGCCCGGTAGCATGTGGGCTGCGGGATTACCATACCAGCAAAGGTGCTGAGCCCCTGGGGGGCCACCCTTTCTTTCCTTTTCTATTTCAGGTACAAGGAGCTGGAGCCGTTCGAGAGTAGGACGGGGTAGTTGTGTACTTGGGTATTCATTTAGTGTATGTACACAGTAGGTGTAGTAAGACCGAAATTGTTCTCGGCATAGTTGTAAATACTCGGTACAGTTGGAAGGTATTTGTAAATGAATGTTGGTGTTGATAAAGGGACAGTAATGTGTAGTTGCTCGGGGATCTAGTCCATCAGACCGATACAGTTGTGTAAATGTTAGCCTTGTTAGCCACGTAGGTGGTTAACGGCGTGTAACACCGATGAGTTAAGTTATGTGATGATGTGTATTTTCCGCTGCAGTTTAATGTTAAGTACGTGGTTGTATGTTGGGGTGTTACAAAAAGTGGTATCAGAGCGAAGTGTCGCTCTGATGACTGAATTACCGAGCTTAGGAAGTACCGAGTTAGGATTTCAGTACTTGTGGGTTAAGGGATGAGTGATAGCGTGAGAGATACGCTAGTCAGGAGAACCAGTGAATATTGGAAACCTACTATATACATCCCACCCTCCACAATCCCTGGTTATAACTGGGAAAGAACGCCAGAGAGATGGAAGCCCTCTCTTACTCGGGAATACCCGATCTGGCTGTATTCAAATGTCCTTATAAGTACGGAGAACCTGTCATTCGGTAGATTCCGAAAGGTGTGATCCCGAAGACGGTTCCCATTTTAACAATGTCTGCCACATGAGGTAGCGAAAAGTGAAGAATCTTGTGTAAAGAGAATAGAATTTCCAGCAACCTGGATCGACATGCCGACCAGTCGAGAACAACCAGCTTGCAAAGCACCAAGCGTGCAACAGGCAAAAGTGAGGTAGTGAAGCCCGAGACAAGTGTCTACGGGACTACAATGTTAACTAATACACCAACGGTATACCAACCGTAAAGGAACTACAACGTAGTACGAGGAGGATGTAATACTAAGAAAAAGGGGTCTCCCAGAAGGGGAAACACCCTAGTTAATGGTCACCATGTGAAAATAGTGAGAAAAAAAAACCCAGAGGATTTATTGTTAAGACTGTGAGATCAGGTAAAGGCCAGCAAGGCCACTAATGTCAGAGTAAGCGGAAACAATACCGCAACCAATGTTTATTGGACCAGTAGCCAGTTAGCATGGCGCACTTGCCATGGCAAGTGCCGCTATAACAAGGCTGTACGGGAAACTTAAAACAACTACAGGTACTTAGTAAAGTACCATGAAGTTGAGTGAGATCAACATAGTTGTGGAAGGGCTTAGCAGCCTAACCTCTGTAATTGGAAGTACACCAGTCAGCAAGAAGCTAGACTTGGTTAAAGCAAGAAATGTTGTGAAACCACAAGAATTTTACTTTTACTTAAATTCATTTCCAAACCTTTTTCAAACCGAATTTTCTTTCAAACCCATTTAATTTCCAACCTTCTTTGAAGCCAAACCAAAAGACCTACACTGGCCTCAGTGCCACATGGTAGGTAGGTTATACCCAGTGACTTAAAATAACTGGACGGAAACCGGTAAACCCAAGGGTAACAACCCGAGGGAATGGATTGACTTCATAATAATACAATAGTGGATAAACCTTCCTTTGATTAAGTTCGGGAAGCACGGAACGCATATTATCACAGGATAATATAAGGGAGTTGACAACAGAATACTTCGCCTAGGCGTGTGACGGACACTACGAGTGTACCAACTGAATTGTGGGACGACCGCACTCCGATAGGAGCTTGTGGGCCTGGCAGACCTTCTTATAGGTTAACCGGGTAAGTAGCAATGTATCAACAATGTCCTCATAAACAGGATACCCCACATATGTATACGAGTGGAGTCTGAAACACGGGAAAGTAGTCGACTCCATACTACGGTCCGAAGTAAAAGTCAGACAAAGTAAGAAAATTACCAAGAATGGTAGTAGAAGTAAAGAAACCAGTAAGGTCAATAAGACTACAAGAATCAGTGAATTTATTTTAAGGAAATGTCAAAAAGTGAACAAGTGCGAAGTGCACTAGTTGATGAATAAGAACATGGAATATGTCTTAAGAATCCTGAGGGATGAATGTAATAGCTGGAGTGAGTACCAGCCTACATATGGTGAGGCAGATGCCTATTATGGATACATTAATGTGCAGTGATCGGGATGAGACTCCCGAGATGATCACTAGAGATATCAGTCTCACTAAAGAGAATATTTGACCCAGCCAAGAATGAAGGAAATGCAGTTATTAACGTACTCATAAGTAAAAGCCAGATGTAATGGCATAATTAGTAACACCCAGGAGCTATCCTGAAAGGGGTGTTTGGATCACAGTGGTTGAACGGAATAACATGACAGAAAACGCAAGGAAGGGTTGAAACTAACACCCAGTTTAATCTTAAGGCGTCAGGAGGAACTCTGACATCCTTGAAGGGACATCCAATGAAGGAATAACGACCTTGTCATGGAGCCCAATACAACCTGTAAACCGTGTAACATTGTTCGGAGAAGTAAATGAATGAGAACAGCCTATAATGAGCGGAGCTCGAGGCAATAGGCTTATAAGCCACAGTAAAATGTCATAAGTGAATTTGTTGACTACGAAAGTTACATGTTATATAAGTAAAAGCGGATAACCAACCACTGCTTTAAGAGTGGGGATACCTCTTAGTATTGTGAAACCGCCAGAACGGTAGTAATGAGTAGAAATATGTCTAGAGAATATGTTAAGGGTTGACCATATTGTTAATATCCAGGAATGATGTGAGTAGGAAAAGTACGAAAAGGAGTGTTCGTACCAGTTGTGGAGACCGAAGGGTAATAAGTCTAATAGCAACCACCAGAGGTGTGTGATGCTAAATGTGTAATGAGCAACGCTCAAGGAACAGAGAAGACCCAAAGGATAGAGTATTCAGTAATCAGCCAAATAAATGGCGAAACACAGTGTAATGGCGGAAGCTAATATAATAGCTGATGCAGTGTGAATTGATGTTATACGATGATGTAACCGCACGATGCGCAGTAAGCGACCGTTGCATGGGTATTGTTAAAAATAAAATGGTCAACAAGCACAATTATGAGTTCGACACGATGAACATGTAAGATAAGTGATGACATACAGACTGGGCAGCAAGCCAGTATTTGATACTATGTGATAAGGAATACAGTGTAAATCCCTTGTAATCGCAAAAGAGATTTACTGTCAAGAGTTTACGCCTCTGCACTCTGTATGACTGAGCGTTTTGGTATTGCTCTTGTGCAGTAATAGTAATGATCGAGAGGGATAGCTAGAAATTGGGAAATGTCAAATGTGGTAGAAGCATAAAGAGAATTGTAACACGATAAAGACCGAAGCATAGGAAAATGCAAGGTCATATCAATGGAAGGATACTTGATTCACAATAAGTGACTATAGTTACACAGTATGTTAATATTGGTATAGAATATACCACAGTTGTTGAAAATGACTGAGCGAATACTACATATTAAGTAGTGGCTCAAATTCAACCGATAGTGATCGGAGAAGAAATCAGGCAAATTATGGTGAATACAATAAGTCATCATGGAGATGCATAGAAAGTGGAAACTCACCGAGTTCGCTCGTGGTAAGGAATACCACGCGTAGGTTGTGAAACCGTTATTACCTAGATAAGGGTGATAACACGGAATGTACAATACAGTAGGAATAATGTATGAACAACTAAGTTCTAAATTATCAAGAATCGCATAGCAGAAACTAGTGAGCAACGATTCAAGTGTTGTATGTGCGTTGTGAATATGAGTGAATGGCTAATTATCAAAGCTAGAAGTTTCACAGGCCAGAATCGAAAAGGGTTATGAATTAAACTAACTCTAAAGAGAACTCTTGGTTAGGGACTAAAACCGCCAATACGGCTAAGATCCAAAACCAGAATACATTGTATAATAAACCGTGTGGAAATTAAACACTCCACGACGGTGGAATGTTATAGCACAGTGAGTAAGTGATTGATTATGTGGGCGTAATCCCTTTTAAGGGGGGTAGAGCGCAAAGCCACTTAGTGTCTATTACCGTACAAGTGTACGTGAACTATGGTGTGCATAGCACAAAATAAGTTGTTTGATGAGTGGTGTGTGTGTTACATAAACATACGCATACATTCATGGTTTAATTGTGGTAATTACGCATAGAAGATGCGAATACCATTGTGATGAATGTGTTTCATTTTGGCAACAGTTGTGTGTGAAAGTACAAGTGTGGGAGTAAAGAAACTCCTGGGGAACTAAAACCCCGACAGTATTGTTCATATGATACTAAATGTTAAACTGTGTGTTGTATTTTGATAAAATATATGTATATGTACAATATAGTGATCTATGAAAGGGTATGAAACCGACATAGAACCTAGTGAGAATAGGATTCCCTAGGTAACTGGATTAAAGTGAATGGTGATGACTGATAGACAGAGTTCTATCCCTTGGAGATGTATGTTATGACTAGAAGGATTAAAGATAGAAAATGATACATGTTTGAATTAGTTGCTGTTTGAAAATGAAGTGGGAGGTGGAACTTGATTTGCATGCGATCAAGGGAAGCCGAACACAAATTGGGGTGGAAGGATAGTTCAACATTGATGCTGATCACATCAGGTTGGATGATTCTTGAAGCTCCTTACAAGTGGTCACAAATAACCACGCTGGGAAAAAAAGGGAATAAAGAGCATAAGTTGGACTTGGAGTTGTATGTGTTTTCAAAAGGGTTTTGAACCGGTATTTATAAAATGTCGATAGATACCTTACATAAATAAGTTCTCTTACTTAATCTCATAAGAAAATTTAAATTTAAGTGATGGTTTTGACCTCCCAAAGGAACGGGGACAATATGTGTCCATCGCGACCGGGTTCTGCGGGAGCACAGTGTATGTAAAAGGAAATTTTTGGTTGCTATACATGCTAAGACATGTTGTGTGGAATGTGTAAGAAAAGTTTGTATCTGGACCTTGAGTCCTAATGTGGTTGAGTTCCGGAAGTGTTATGTTACCAAGACCCATGTGTCTAAAGGATGTTATGCTATTAGGACCTAGGAGTCCAAATGTTGTTATGTTGCCCAGACGTGAGAGTCTAAGGGTTGTTATGTATGTGCAAATGTTGTTAAGGTGCCCGGACCAGCAAGTCCGAGGTTACTATGTAAGTATGTTATGTGATGTATGGATGTGGATATGTTACTCGGACCGTCAAGTCCGGGACTGTGATGCAAAGTATGTTTGATTATGGAAGTATTTGGTTATACAAGTAAACCCCGTATTCTAATCCAATGATATGTGGGAAGTGTGAACTTCGGGGACGAAGTTCTTTTAAGGGGGGTAGATTGAAATACCCCAAACCTTAGTAAGTTGTTTAAACATTAAATATAATTTATTAAGACTAAAAAGAGTCTTAGTAATATTAGTAAACAATTTAAAAGATAGTAAATACAGTTAAATGCCTTAAAGGCAATAAAGGGCGAAATATGCTCTAAGCTTGGGATAATCTTGGTTAGACTTAATAAACTTACCAAGACCTGATTTATATATTAAAAATATATTAAATCAATTACCAAAGAAAACCAAGCTTGAAAACAAGTTAAAACACAAAATGTGCTTAAAGGAGCCTTAAAAAGCACGTTTTTGAGTAACTGTCGTGTAAATGAGTTTTGAATGGCTAAATGTCCATCAATACTCTTTTAATAATATGTGTACTACTTAGTATCACATTTGGAAGTTTAAAATAATAAGAAATTGATATTTCACTTCTGTGTGTTTTGTGTTGTAGTGAATAGTAACTAAAATAGCTAGTTTGTAACATGTGTTAACATATGTAATTTAATTGAGCAATAAAGACCAAATAACCCCTAATATTAAATGGGGGCCGGTTTTGCATGTGGTGAGTCGTCACCTTGCTAGCTGATTGAACAACAAATGAGTAAATAAGTGAGTAATTAAAAGAGCACTATTTGCTTTACGTAGGAAATATCTTAAAAAGCAACTAAAGGCAAGAGCAATCAGTGAACTCTTCTCATTCTCTTCTTTTCTCTCAATCTCACGTATCTCTTCTTCCTTCCTTGCTCTCTTTCACGTAATACAACACCAGCACCATATGCCATCTTCAAATCCATGTAACTTCTAGCTCACTTATCCAAATCGAAAACTAAGACCACCGATCTCTTAGTTTCATCAAGCTCTTCGACTTAGTCCCTTCAATCTTCAAGAGCTCCATTTTGGTGCCAAGAGGAATCTCCATGGAAGGAGCTTGAGTTCATCCTTTCACGTATTATTGTTCTCCTTTGCTTCAAGGTATGGAAACTCAAAGAAAAATGGTGTTTCCTCTATGTTTTATGTTAACCAAAGGTAGCTTAAAATTCCTTTGGAAAATGAACGTATGTTGTCTGTTGAAACTACCTAAAGAGCCAAAGGTAAATGACTTAGAAAATGTTCTCAAGAGACTAGTAAAAGACATACGTATTGTTTTGTGTTTTTGCAGGTCAAAGGCAAATATATTGTGGGAAATTCAGTGTTTAAGATTTATGCAGTTTATATTGTGCACTATGTTGTTATGTGTGTGTATATTTGGTGAAGTTTTGAGTGTAAGAGTGTACCTAAGATCATTTGGGAAGTTTATACATATGATGGGTGTAAAGAACATATGCAGCAGGACTTGAAAAATGCAAGTACGTCAATTCTGTAGCTTCGGTCCGGGACTTGGGATTTGGATAACATCCCGGACCATGTATCAAAAAAGGGTCGAGAGTTTTTACATAGTCTTGGTCCGGGACTTGGTTCTTGTACAAGGACCCGGACCAACCCCTTAAAATTGTCCGAGAGTTTTTGCCTAGACTGGTCCGGGACTTAGGACCTGTATGAAGTCCCGGACCACCCCATAAAAGAGACCGAGAAGATTGCCAAGTGTAGGTCCGGGACCTAAGTTAGGGACCAAGTCCCGGACCACTTTATAAATTTGGTTCTAGGTTATTAAACGATGACTAAAGATGGGGATAAGTTAGAGGTGATGTTATAGAGTTATGTAGGTCATGTTAGGAGTGTTATAAGGACATGTTGGATGTGATATAAAGACAACCAAGTGGGTGGAAAGTTGTAATAAAATGTGAAAGTAAAACAAGTTAAAAATGTCAAGTTGTTTAACTAGTTAACGAGGGTAAGTTATGAGCATTAGACTTTAAACAAACATGTTACCCCGATGTTAATAAAAGTACATGTTATGTTGTCAGTTGTTCGAGAATTGCTCGAGGAACATAAATGGACATGATAAGGGGACTCCGGTGACAGGTATGGTTTTCTTGCAACCTGTGTCCTAACGGATTACACCGGCTTGTATGCCAATGTGTTTTTCTGTATGTTTGCCACGTTGTAAGATAAAACATGTAATGAGTTTATAGTAATTCATATATGTGGCGTGTTTAGTTCCGATACCATCCAACCTCGAAAGTGTTAAACCTTAGCTAACTGGGTCTAGGATCACAGGAGAGTTTGGTATTCGGATTAAACGACCCGAACCGTGGGGCGTTCTAACCACGGCTATGCGTGAGTTAATTGTGTGATATGTATATGTGAATGTAGGGATCTCCCTTGTATGTTTAACCCAAAAGTAATACTGTATGGTGTGTAAGTACGATAGACTCCGTAGTGGAGTTCTAACGAAAAATTAAAAGTAAGTATGTACTAACAGTAGTGAGGAATCCGGTTTGGCCGGGCGCGCGTTGTTTGGGAGTGGGTATCCTTTTTAGCTTTACCCTTCTCTCTGTTATGGTTGTTTCCCTCACGGGTTATGATCTCCCATTAGCTTATCCCAAAGCTTAGCTATTCTGACTTACGATCGGTTTAGGGGGAACATGTGTTGTGTGGTGAGTTCGGGTCACTAAATCCGATCCATCTTTAGGTAAGTTACTCGTCCGACTATTAGGGCGGTAATGAGTTTGTTATAACGAGCTTAACAGGGGTGGGGTGATATCTTTCCTAGGCTCACCAGTGTATTAACTATGTTTGGGCCGGTTCCTAAGAGACCCGTACCCGTTATGTATGTGTTATTGTGATGTTGCAAAGTTATTGTGATGTGATGTTATATGTGATTAGAAGTGAAATATGAGGATCATGGATATGATTCCTAGTATGTAAAAGAGACGTTTGTGGAAACCCGATAGTGGGTAAATGTCGTCTATTAAGGTAATAGCTCCGTTAGAGGAGAAATACTATAGGGTTGAAGAACTCTAAGAGTGATTGGTTAAGTATAAATGAGTTGTATTTGTTAAGCCCGTTGAGGTGAAATGTTTTGTGTTGTGAGTTTATGTTTCACATGCTTGGTTTTAAATGTAATCAATCGCATGCTAAGACGACAAATAGTTGTGCGTGGCCCGGTAGCATGTGGGCTGCGGGATTACCATACCAGCAAAGGTGCTGAGCCCCTGGGGGGCCACCCTTCTTTCCTTTTCTATTTCAGGTACAAGGAGCTGGAGCCGTTCGAGAGTAGGACGGGGTAGACATTGTACTTGGGTATTCATTTAAGTGTATGTACACAGTAGGTGTAGTAAGACCGAAATTGTTCTCGGCACTAGTTGTAAATACTGGTACAGTTGGAAGGTATTTGTAAAATGAATGTTGGTGTTGATAAAGGGGACAGTAATGTGTAGTTGCTCGGGGATCTAGTCCATCAGACCGATATAGTTGTGTAAATGTTAGCCTTGTTAGCCACGTAGGTGGTTAACGGCGTGTAACACCGATGAGTAAGTTATGTGATGATGTGTATTTTCCGCTGCAGTTAATGTTAAGTACGTGGTTGTATGTTGGGGTGTTACAGATAATGTTCCAATCATTAATATTAATACTATACTCTTACGATACAAAAATAATTACTATTCCCGTACTTACCCCGTTATCCCGGTATACTTAATGTTCTCATACTCTCAACCTACTTAATTACTTTTCATACTTGTTTTCCTACTCCCATACTTAGTTCCTTACCATTGTTGTCACATTAATGGTATATACTAAGGTCCTTTATTTATGTACTTACCTACATACATACATACATATGATTACTATGGTACTACTGTTTCTCTTTTTTTTTTATAAGTTAGGGTCGTCCGACCCACCGTCCGACCCAACCTGGGTCGGACCATTCCAGTAAGTTTTCCGTCTTCTGAAATTGTCCCGTCCGACCCAGAACTGTTCCGTCCGACCCATACACCTCTGGGTCGGACCATTCCAGTAGGTTTTGGTTCCGTGGTTTGTGCCTGTCCGACCCACCGTCCGACCCAACCTCTGGGTCGGACCGGTCCTGAACATGCCTACAGATTTTGTTTTTCACTTCTTTCTTTACCCATTTCTTCCCCAATCTTCCTACATGTAATCCCACATGTTTTAGCACTAATTAAGCCCTCTAAATCACCTTAATTCATCCACCAAATCCATTACTAAATCCATCAAACAACTTACACAATTTCCTTACTTCTTCTTCAACCCATGTAACAGTTTTTGTTACACTTATGCTACAGATTTTTAAAACTCAATTCTCCATCCTATACTTCCTCAGCGAATATCATCCTAGTGTTCTAAATACCTCATCTTACCATGCCAATTCATTTCCAAGCCATTACACTACCTACACCCAAGTTCCAACTCTCATTTTACAAAATCCTGCACACCAATTTCTTCCTAGTTCTACAATGCATTTTGGTGTTTCTCTTGCTACAGATTTTACATCCTAGTACTCTCATACCACAATTACCATTCTATGGTCATTAAACATCTTTACTAAGTCCATTACACACCTTGGTTCTCCCATTCACCAAGTCATTCTTTAGTGCACAATTCCTACCAAATTTTGCCATAGTTCACCTACTTTTCCTACATCCTCATATGCATGTTCTCTCATCAAATTCAACCTAAAGCTAGCCAAACCACAAGGGTTCTACCAGCACACATACAAAATCTCAATACACCAATATTCCTCAATTACAATACCAATACATCATTACTTCCTCAAATAGCATTACTAACATACATACATCATTCATTAGGCTCTAAGGCCTACAAATTCACACACCTCCTACAAATCCTTCCTAATTCGTCCAAATACACTTCTCTTACAGTTTTGAGTTCATTCATTCCTTTACCCATTCCCATAATCCTAATATATATAGATAATGCATTAAGATAGGTTTTCCTTACCTTGAGAGCACAATTCTTCTTTCAAGTTCTCCTCCCCTCCTCTTCTACATTCTCGGTCAAGTTGAGCAATGGGGTTACCAAACCCCAAGCCAACATTCATAAACACAAAATAGAGACAATTAACTCCTTAACCCATTGGATAACTTTAATTCAATGAAAGGGCTTAAATGCCATTAGTTAGGGTTTTACCTTGGAGTTTCAAGAGAGGTTTTAAACCTTGAATGCAAAGGAGAGTTCCTCCACCATTGGAGAGTTGAACCAAGCTCAAACAAAGAAGAGAACAAGGCATTACAAAGAGGGGCAAAATCGGTTACACAAGGAGGTGGAGAAAAGTGAGGTCTTTCATGGAGATTTTTACCTTGTTGAAAAGAGAAGACTCCAAGCTCCATAATGGTGTGCTTTTCTCTTCAAATGGGGAAAACCCATGGAGATGAATTTGCTCATTTTCGGATTTTGAAAAGATAGAAATGTAGAGCTTGAAGAGGGGAGTTCAAATATGTATTTTATTTTACATTTGGAGCTCAAATGGAGCTAGAGCATGAGGAAGAAAGGGAGGCTTCCATTGTTGTTGTGTGGAGCAGCTCAAATCGCAGCAAGAAGGGAGGAGGAGTAGAGGGAGTACGATGGGGAAGAAAGAAATGGGAGACAGAGAAGAGAAAGGTGAGGTGAGAGAGTAATGTTTTTACTTTTGTACTTTTCTTTTTCTACTTTTGACTTTTCAACCCATTAAGGTATTAGTTAGTTTGTGTGTGTGTGTGTGTGAGAGTGTCCCACACTCTTAAAACCGGCCCCACAATTAATTAGGCTGGGGCGTTTTTTCATCTTTTACAGAAAACGCTCGTTATTTTACCCGGTTTAGTTACTATTCACTAACCGGGCCCGTTTTCCGGAATTTCTCGTTTCTTTAAATTTTAATGGCTATTAAGCTTTCATTAATGCTTAATATTTGTTACTTAATGATTTATAATTTTTACGGGTTCGTTTGACCACATAAAATCATTTTTCTGAGTTTTCTCGAAAAACGTGCGCTAAAGCTCTATTAGCATTTTAATACATTATTTGGATCCGTTTTCTTCGGGAATCATTCCCGTATACTTAATTAGGCATGAATAAGCCTTAGGAACCCTTACGATACTATAACCGAGGTCTCGTACCTCCTATGGTTATTTAACGCTTGTTTAGCGTTTTCCGCTTTCTAAGCGTTTTTCTCATTTCTTTTGGATTTATTTTCCTTACCAAAATTACTTAGGCACTATTAGGCCCTTAAATACTATATTAAAATAATATAGTATCTGCTATCACATTGGTGAAGAAGATGAAGAAGAGAGGGACAGTCAGTCTTTTTGTGCTATGTCCAAGACTTGAGGCAAGAAGAGAAAAACACAGACAGACATACCAGTCATTTCAGACTTTCCTGATCTATTTCCTGAAGAGCTACCAGGGATGCCACCCAAGAGAGAAGTGGAGTTCTCCATCGACTTAATACCAGGCACATGACCTATTGCTAAAGCACCTTATAGGATGGCACCAGCAGAAATGAAAGAACTGAAGATTCAGTTAGAGGATCTGCTTGACAAAGGCTATATCAGACCGAGTGCATCATCATGGGGAGCACCAGTTTTGTTTGTGAAAAAGAAGGATGGTAGCATGCAACTATGCATCGACTACAGGGAGCTTAATGCTGTCACAGTGAAGAACAAGTGCCCGTTACCACGGATTGATGATCTATTTGACCAGTTAAGAGGCGCTACAGTTTTCTTGAAGATTGATCTGAGATCAGGATACCACCAGATACGGATAGCTGATGAAGACATAGAGAAGACAGCTTTCAGAACGCGCTACGGACATTACGAGTTCACAGTTATGCCATTTGGATTGTTGAACACCCCAGCTATATTCATGGATCTTATGAACCAGTTGTTCAGGGAGCAGTTAGACTCATCAGTGGTTGTATTTATCGATGACATTCTGGTTTACTCTAAGACTAAGGACGAGCACGAGGTACATCTGAGGCAAGTTTTACAGACCATGAGGGAAAATCAATTGTATGCCAATCTTTCAAAATGTGATTTCTGGTTAGACAGTGTATCCTTTTTAGGGCATGTAATATCAGCCAGCGGAATACCTGCAGACCATGCGAAGATTGAGGCAGTTAAGACTTGGCTGAGACCGAAGACAGTGACAAATATCCATAGTTTCTTGGGATTAGCTGGTTATTATCGCAGATTTGTGCAAGACTTCTCTAAACTGGCGAAACCAATGACGAACCTAATGAAGAAAGATTCTCCATTTGTATGGACTGAAGATTGTGAGCGTTCCTTTCAGACATTGAAGGACCTATTGATGTCGGCACCAATACTCACCATTCCAGAGGGGACCGACGGATTTGAAGTTTATTGCGCGATGCCTCAGGCACAGGGATTGGATGTGTACTCATGCAGAATGGAAAGGTTGTTGCTTATGAATCACGACAGTTGAAGAAACATGAAGAGAACTACCCGACTCATGATCTAGAATTGGGAGCAGTTGTTTTTGCACTGAAGATCTGGCGACACTACCTATATAGAGTCACAGTAATAATTTACTTAGATCACAAGAGCTTCAACACTTATTCACGCAGAAGGAGCTTAATATGAGACAGAGGCGATGGGTCGAGTTTCTGAAGGACTACGACATTGACCTCAGGTACAAGAAGGGTAAGGCAAATGTAGTTGCTGACGCCCTGAGCCGTAGAGCCCATTCTTTATTTGCCATGACAGGAGACAACGACCTCATCGAGGAGGTACGTTGTGCTCAGGCTAATGAACAGTACATGAAGACTATCAGACAACAGTTGACTGATGGTATCTTTGAGAGGCAGAAGTATGATTTTGTGCTTAGTGAAGACGGGCTAATCAGACTGAATGGCCGTTTGTGCATTCCAGAGTTCAGCCCAGACTTGAAGGAAAAGATACTACAGGAAGTGCATTGCTCATCATTATCGGTACACCCAAGATCATCAAAGATGTACAAGGATTTAAAATTACATTTCTGGTGGAGTGGTATGAAGAAAGATGTTACGGAGTTTGTGGCCAGATGTATGACATGTCAAAAGGTGAAGTTTGAGCACTGGAGACCGGGCGGACTAGTACAGCCGATGCCCATTCCATATTGGAAGTTCGAGGATATATCCATGGATTTTGTAGTAGGTCTTCCACCGACTAGAGGAGGTGCTAACACGATATGGATCATCGTCGACAGACTGACAAAGGTAGCTAAATTCATTCCTATCAAGGACACTTGGAAAGTCCCCAAGCTGGCGGACCTCTTCCAGAGAGAGATTATTAGACACCACGGCGTACCGAAGTCTATTGTGTCAGATAGAGATTCCAGGTTTGTTTCCAGATTTTGGCAGCAGGTTCAGGAGGCATTGGGTACAAAGCTGAAGCTAAGTACAGCCTTTCATCCACAGACAGATGGCCAAAGTGAAAGAACAATTCAAACATTGGAGGACATGCTCAGAGCTTGTGCCTTAGACTTCCAAGGAAGCTGGATAGATCGACTACATCTGATTGAGTTTGCCTACAACAACAGCTATCATGCATCTATTCAGATGCCACCATTTCAGGCATTGTACGGCAGACCATGCAGGACACCACTATGTTGGGACGAGCCCAGTGAGAACATCATCTTAGGCCCAGAGTACCTAGACCAGATGAAAGAAGACATTGTATAGATACGCAAAAACATGAAGATAGCCCAGGACAAACAGAAGTCATATGCTGATGTCCGTAGGAGAGACCTCGAGTTCGCAGTAGGCGATTGAGTCTTCCTTAGAGTTTCGCCTATGAAAGGAGTTCTTAGGTTTGGGCACAAGGGCAAGCTTAGCCCGAAGTATGTAGGACCGTACCTGATTACGGAGCGAGTGGGCCCATTAGCTTACAGGTTTGGGAGAGTGCATAATGTATTCCATATTTCACAGCTAAAGAAGTATGTGCCTCACCCATCGCATATTTTAGAGCCCGAGACACTCGAGCTAGATCCTACACTTAGATACGAGGAGATCCCGTTCGCATCTTAGACTCTAAGACTAGGGAGACCAGGAACAAGACTATTAGAATGGTCAAGGTTCAGTGGTCAAACCATGACGTTGAGGAGGCGACATAGGAGTTAGAAGACTCCATGCGAGACAAGTATCCAACACTTTCTTAGTTTTGTGTGTACTTGTGGGGGTACGTGGGCGTAACCCTTTTTAAGGGGGGTAGAGCACCACATGCGACTTGCATATCTGCAGTCTTTTGTACTTGGTTGTTTGGTTTTGCATATCTGCAGTCCTTTGTACTTTGTTGTTTGGTTGTTACGCATGTGTGCAATTGTTTGTATGGATATTGGTTGCGTTCTATATAACAATTGGTATTGGTGTGTCCTATGTGACACTTGGTTGAATGGTACTGATGTGTTCTATGTAACACTTGGATGTTTATGGAATTATTTATTTACTTTACAATACGTTCATTCCTATTGCAATCACACAAGAGAATTACTACCAAGGGTTTACACCTTTGCACTCTGTAGGACTGAGGATTTGGTATTGCACTTGTGCAGTGAGGACCTTGTGGGATAGCTAGGAAGTGTGGACACTTGTTGCTTTGCAAATTTATCAAACTATTTATGTTGTGATACATTGGTTATCACGAACAAGGATATATGTATATTCGAGTTGCATACCCTCAGAATTATGATGGAATTTAGAGATGTCAATATAGTATTGACACCCACAAATAATAATTATACACGGGGTAGATATGAGGAACTTGATTCCATAAGATATATGATTTATGACTTCAGGACGAAGTCCTTTTAAGGGGGGTAGACTGAAATACCCCTAACATTTAAAATAATTAAATAATGGTAAATACATATTATTTAGGGGATTATTAAACCCTAGAGAGTATATAAACACTCAGGCGTTAGAAACGCACCTAAACTCCTTAAGGTCAAAAACGTGCGTTAAAGCCCGACTTAAGTAGACAAGTTATATAAACTATAAAATTAATATGAAATAATTAAGGATCATTATATGACCCTTAGAACCCAGGACATCATCAAAAAATGGAATAAAAATACAAATGGCTCGTGGAATTCCCTTAAAGCCCTTAAGGCCCGAAGTCCCGGAGGATACGTTATAGGATGAAGTAAAGCATTATACTTCATTCCAAATACCCTATAACATCATTATTCAACATTCTAAAGATATTGTGTTGAGCTACTTTCTCAAAAATTAACAAAGTACTCGGGAGGATTTCTTAACGCTCCTTTTTGCCCGGGTAGCCGAGAATTGTGTCCTGAGTTGGTATAACCCCCTATCTTACTCAATGTAACCCTTAAGATATTATTATGGACTGTAAAAACATTTATAAACACTTGGAACACATAGCGACTACTTATTCCCCAGAAATCCTTAAAGCACAAAACGCACCTTCGGGTGTTCACGAAAATGCATTAATACGCAATTTCCTTGAAGTTTTTGAGGGGCCACGAGTTGATAAACTTAAAAGGGATAAATTGACCATCTAAATCAATTAATTCCAGTACTAAACTCATAGTACTAATGGGGGCGATTTTTAGGACAAAAGGTACCTAAAATCAGCATTTTTACCTTAAAACTTTCATCTTTTACCATGATATAAATGTACCAAATAATGCTGGAACCTATTACATGTTATAATATGGTATTAATACAATATAGTGTGACAAAAATTAAATCAAAAATCAGACCCATTCACTCCCCTTTCTATGCGCCATTTAAGGGATAAAAGACTAGGATTTTTGCAAAATATCTATCTAAGATAGACTCATCCTAGCAAGTAGTTTATATTAATATAGCACCTGATTGAAGTCAAATAAACTCCTCCACTGTATTACCTGCAGGAGAACAACAGAAAACATTAGATATTAGCTTAAACAAAGAAAATGAAATAAGATGCAAAATCTAGTCATACCTTGACTAGGTAATTAAAAAGTAGAGTTATTTGATCAATGGAATGTTAGTGCCGATAATGGGCAGAGCATTAAGTTTGAGTGCTGTATGATTGCTAATTAATTAACCTAGTAGACAAGAACCTAACTTACATAATTAACTAGTTACCATTAACAAACCTAAAGTAGTCTCCTAGGACGGCATGGAGCCGTAAGTCTACCTTCATATTGGTCATTCCACTGCATGAATAAAAACAAGTTGAGTGTCATTAATAAACTTAATAAGACTTAAACTAATTAGAATGATTGGCTAGCTTTGCAATTAACAAACTAAATGGCTCCTAGAACTCCCACTCAGCCGTAAGACCACTTGAGATAGGAGCTGTCTATGTGATCCATTGCAGCCGATCACCTGCATGGAAAGACAAGAATAGATACAATAATTAAGCTCATTTAATGTTAGATAATTGTCTTGATTGGTTACCTATAACTTAGGCTTATTATCATTCATCTAATGCCCTCTCCATTACCGTAAACAAGGGGTTTTAAGAGACAATTGTGATCAGATTTTTGAAGTCAATTAAACAAATCAAAGACATAAAATAATGACATATGATAACCAATAATTCCCATTTTTTACTCAGCCTTATTCTTGCCTTAAATACATACGTGAGTGTCCATTCATTTCCTTACCACATTAACCGAATGGTAAGTCTCCTTCTCTTGCTCTCTCTTCTCTTCTTCCTTTGCTAATTAATTCTTTGAAGCTTTAAGCTCCATTAATGGTGTATCAAGTTCTAACCCATTTTAATGTAATTTCCTAGCTAATTCTATCAAGTCTTGAGCAAGAAATCATCCTAGCAACCTTGCAAAAATCGCCAAGCTTGGTGTTCCAGGAGGTTTCTTGATTCAACAACAATAAGGAACAACAAGATCAAGTTAAGGTATATTTTCATGTTGAAAATCTTAAGAAAATTCCTTAAGTAATTTTCGAAAATTAAGAACTTCTAAACCTATATTCTCTTCATTATTTCATGAAGGAAACTTGGATCTACAATCATCCCAAGGTGTATCAAAATACCTTGTTAAATTCCTAAGGTAAACTCTTGTAAAATTACTTCAAATAACATTTATAAATCCTTGTTAGAAGTCTAACAAATGGATCTCCTAATATGTATAAGGAGCCGAAATTCTTCATCAAGATAACATTTGGAGAGCTTGGAATTCAAGGAAAAATCAAGTACAATAATTGTCTTGATTTAAGGGTAAGTTTATATAAGTAAGGTTTATTAAGTTTAAGTTTGATTTAAGCTTCAAACTTTGTATAAAAATTATGTACAACCTCTAAATAATTAGGGCCGAAAACACTATAGGTTATATTGTCAAGAAAATAATTATAACATATAATGTAAGGTTATTACCTTAAGGTATATTTTTGGGTCACAAAATTAATTACGTTACATATATTAAAACCGAATGGTTAAGGATTTAATGTTCTATTTTTTTTATAATCATTCTAAGTCATTAGCATAATTTTTAGAAGTGTTATATGGCTTATATACATTTATATATACATATTATAAGTTTAAACCAAGTTTTAAAAACATATGATAAAATTAAATTGGGGCCGAGAGCAATATATGGGATTTGGTGAATTTTGAAATATATATAAGTGTATTAACTTATTTTATAAATTTTGGAAAATTAAAAATAGCTACAAGTATTTAAATGGCTAGTTTAATAAATTATGTGGCTAAAATATAAATTTTGAAAAGTTTGGGGTGCTTAATATATACCTTACGAAATGAGGGTGAATTTTGGTATATTTATGTATAATATAAGGTAGGAATTATATTATGAATTTTGGTAAATTTAAATAAGTGTTAAGTGTTAAGAATAACATTTAATAAAGTTTTGGGGCTATTTTGTAATTATTGAGAAGTGTGGGATAAAACTGAGAATATACATGATTTTATGGGCATATTAAAGTATTAATTATGAAATTAAGTCTTGGTCAAAGTGTTGACCAAAACTTTGGGTTAAATGATTTATGACATAAAATATTAAGTTTATAAAAGTTTTGGGATGAATATGTAATTTATAAAAGTATATATATGGAAACCGAATTGAATAGGGGCGAAAATATAAATTGTAAGAATATATGGGTCTTTTCGGTAATTAAGAAGGATTAAATATTAAAACTATAGTTTATGAGTTGATATGTACTTATATAAAGTTTTGGGGTTAAATTGTGAATAAAGGAAACTTACTTATTAAAACCGAAACTATAAGTGGCTAATTAATGATTTACGAAAATTAGGGGGCACAAATTGTAATTTCCGAAAGTTGTATGGTTAATTAGTAAATTATAGAAGTTATATGGTTATTTGATAATTTATAGAAGTTGTTGGGTACAAGGTATAAATACCGAATTATTATGGTGGTTTTGTAATTTAATGAAGAAATGAATTAAGATTAGTAATATAATGTATTATGGAATATAATATAAAGTTTATAAAATAAGGTGGTTATAACAATAAATAATAAAATGATATGACATAAATGATAAGTGGAAATAATTATGAGTATATAATTAATGGGATAGGATATACCGTATAATGGGAATTCATTATCACATGTGAACTCCACATAAAATAATGAACTGTTAGGTTATCTAGAGTCACTGTTAGCATAACAGGGGAAAATAAATAACACACAGAGTTAGTATACAATAAGAATAAACTCTACAGAGACAGTACTGTAATATTTAGGGTGCGTTCACTTCGTGGCGAGGAACGGAATGAAATCAGGAAAGGGAATGGAAAGGAAAGGAAAGGGATTCCCCCGAATCAAGAAGTCTGTTTGATTCTACACGGAAACAGAATAGAATTCTCAACGATTGTCTTTGTTGTTGTTTGGTTCCCAACAGAGAAGTGTTAATACATATTTACACTATGAATAATATATTTAATATTTATCTAATTTGTATGCAACATATACTAATATTTATATAATTATATAGCATATATAAATAGTTTTTAAATTATAATGACATATATTAATACTTATATAGTTTATATTATGTATATTTTTAAAAAATTATCTATATATATATTATTTTAATTTTATAGTATTTAAGTTATAAAAAATATTTATTATATATTTATTATATAATATTTATTTAAACTGTAAACAATATAATAAATATTTATATAAATTATATATACTATATATTATTATTATTTTTTAGTTTTATAGTATTTAAATTTTGTATAATATTAGTTAAAAATATTAATAAATTGTAAATAATATATATAAATATTTTTTATATTATTAATATAATATAAATAAATATTTATTTAAATTTATAAAAATAATATATTTTATTTTTATATCATTTAAAGTATAAATAATATTTATTAATATTAATATATATTATTATAATATTTGTTCATATTTATTTAAATTATAACTAATATGTATAAATGATTATATATATTAATATTTATTTAAATAATATATATTTATTTTAGAATTTTATTGTAATTAAATTATATATATATTATTTGTTCATTTTTTTCAAATATAAATAATATATTACCATTATTATATAGTATATATTATTATTTTTTAAAATTATAAATGTTATATATTAAACATTTTATAATATTATATATATTATATTCATATTGATATCCATATTTATATTTATATAAAGTATAATTATATTTGTATTTCTATTAGATAAAAATATTGTATATTAATATTTATAAAAATTATGTATAATATATTAGTATTTATATAAATTATATTATATATATATTATATATTATATTTGTTTATGTTAAAGATGATGATAGGGGTAAGAGGGAAGAAAGGAATACCTTTCCCTCGGATATTAAGGGGAATCACCAAAAGGAATTGGGGGTTTAGAAACCTGAAGTGGGGGAAACAAAATCATTAAAATACAAAACAAACAACCACAAGGGAATGATTCCGTTTCCCTTTTGATTACCCCAAAGTGAACGCACCCTTAGTGAACAGTCATATTAATATTACCCGTTATTGTATGTATAATAACAGCGTACGGGAAAGATTTACTAGAGCGTGAACTGTCAAGCTAGCTGCTATCACGGTGAACGGTATGTTAATTATGTGGTCTGAATGTCCTAAGGATTATCCTAAGTCCAGACATTATATGTTTATTTATCAAGAGCAATATCTGTGATTTTATATATATGATATGGTGTACTATATTGCTTAAACTGTTGCGTTGTATTTTATACGCGAACGTCTTATGACTGGAAGTTTATACATTTAAACTGGAAAAGACTAACTGACCTTTAGGTATTATTGAGCCTAACTGATGGTCAATTTATTAGTCTTAATTCAGTATTGGTTATTGTACCACTGACAAAAGAGCTAATGTATAAAGAGAGGAATCCAGACTGTTTCGACTTTCTGGTTGCGCATCGTGATCACTACGAGAGACTTCAATGGGGAGTCACTCAGGGAATCCATCAGTCACATTAGATGATGGCGGAGGGCACTGCCGTTGGTGCACAGGTTCGACTGGATCGGTCAATTATCCAGGACCATAAGGTCAGCTGGTAACGGTTCCTTTGGAACCCAGGGGACACACTGTCCATTATTAAAGGTTTTTAAGGTTGTCTTGACATGACGCCCGGGTGGTGATAATTGGAAAGGTTAAGAGGTTGGCTTAAAAGGTTAAGGGTCATGTGACCTACTAACAAGTACAGTTGTTTAATACGTATATCTTGTTTGGTGTTGATTATTGGTTGAGGTGTGTTACTGTGCACTAATGTTTGCAGGTGGACCGTTATATGTTTGTTTTATGGTTACAGTTATTCCTACTATTATTGTAAACCGGAATATTTTATAATGAACCTAATATCAAGATGGCTAAAACGACTTAAGGAATCTAGATGACTTAGGACTACATTTAGCATACCAGCATTTCGATTGCTGAGCCTTCAATGGGCCAAACATTTCAGGTCTTTGAAGAAGACACAAGCCGGAGTGCAGGGAACAGGGTAGCTGCCGTGTTTTAACAAACACTTTTTAGTTTATTATGTATTATATTTTGGAGGTTGATGTATTTCATTTAGTTGTATTTGGTCTGTAATAATTAGAGTGCTCAGTATTTGTTCATCACAGCGCGTTGAGTAGTTGATGGATAGAGTAAGGATGCCTTGTTACTCACAAGGGTGGGTAACGGCGTGTAACACCAAGGTTAGATAGATTTATTTTCCGCTGCGACGTTATTTATTTATGCTACGACTTGCGACGCTAGAACAGGTTTAGGATTAGGGGTGTTACAGTATCACTCACCCTTGTTGATAACTATAAGAGACACTTCCATTACTGTCAAACACAACATCCATTCAGCAAGAACAACACAAGTGGACAAGAATATAACAGTTAGAATTAAATTTAGAAAACATTGTATGGTTCAAAATCAACTAAAGCACCGTGAGACTTCATATTCCACTAACACAATGCAGGAAGTCAAAATCAACTAGCACCGAGCTAGGGTTCACAATCAACCCACAAACACAACCAGTATTCTAAGGATGCAAATTCTAAAAATGAAGTGGATAATCACAACCTACTGGATCAAGTAAAATTGACTAGGGTTCAGAATCAACGAACACAGTGCATGAGTCCAAATCACTCAGAGACACAATAGGGTTCAAAATGATATACCAGTACGCTATGGTTCACTGTAAATCTAGATTCGGAATCGACGAAAGCCATGCAGCTCCAGATCCAAGAGCGAATAGGATAATCGACAACGTGCATTCAAGGCACGAAGAGA
Organism: Limonium bicolor; assembly: GCA_023374045.1. NCBI lineage: Eukaryota > Viridiplantae > Streptophyta > Magnoliopsida > Caryophyllales > Plumbaginaceae > Limonium > Limonium bicolor. Next base: position 16,827,524 of record CM041777.1, read on the forward strand.
GATTAGATAGTCATCGAAGAGTAGATTCAAGGTGCAAAAAGGAGAATCGACATTGAAGAGTAGAAATTGAAAGTTGGGCGAGAGTAAGGAGTAAGATCGAATCGAGAGTGAATGAGAAGGTCAAGAGCTAAACCCAATATGCTCAAACCGGGTCCAAAGGCACAAATATTTATGAATGAATTGGATGACATGTCAGCAATAAGGGAGCAAGTAATAGCACTTCATGTGGACTTTACTAACAGATATGGTGAGATGGTTGACGAATGTAAGACAATAGAAATGTCATGGGTGGGAATTTAATTTCATAAATTACATGGGTGGGTTGTGAAATTAGGCCAATTCTCATGGGTGGGTGATGTAATTTCCAATATGCATGGTAATTCAAGGTTTTTCAATTTCAAGTGGATTGAAGAGCTTGCAAGAAAATTTGTAGTGATTCCACTAGTTGTTATAACTAATTTGTAGGAGTTTTTTTTCCAATGAAAGATATGAAGATTGATCAAAGGGGGTATCGTTTGGGGATGGACATGGTTGGGAGCACGAAGGTAGATAGATAAATAGATTAATATGGATATGTGATATTGAAACATTATGTTTTGTGTGATATGCTGATTGTACGAATTTAACTAATAGTTTGACTTTGATTAGTGCAATTACAATGTATTTTCAATTGTTGTGAGAAGATCTTATTTAGAGTATTACGTGGATAAGAATCTATATTACGGGTTATTATTGTTACAGGTGGAATTTATTATAGGTGACAACAAATAAAAACAAAGTTTTTATTAAAAAAAATTACAACAGATTTGCGACCGACTTTCTGTCGCTAAGCTGTGGTATGCGAAATCCATAATTATTTAGTGACGGACAAATTCCGTCTCCATCTGTCGCTAATTTACGATGGAAAACACGAATCAGGTTTGTGAGAGACCCATGTTTAGCGATGGATTGGAGAACGGAACGGTCCATTGCTAAAACCGTGTTTTCTAGAAGTAAGTCATAACTAGAGCAACCCAAATCCACACCAACACAAAATAGGAGTTGTAATTGAAGCAGTAGATTTTAAAAATGATCGTGTAATTTTACCAGATTGTGTTACCGAAAAACTCCAAAATGATTGATCATTGATTGGTGCATAATGATAATGTCAAATCTTGAATGCCCGATTGGATAGGTTAATTGAACATAGAAAACAAAGACGACAGTTAGGGGAAAGCCCCTCTCGCTTTCTCTTTGAGTTGTTTCACGTCCACCTTGGCCTGGCCATGTGCTGCGTTTTCTTGGTTCCATCTGAATATTAAAAATCAGACAGAATTTTTGTCTTCGTCTTCCCGCATTTGCCAACCCATTATACTACTATAATACTCCTCTGTTAATAATGTATATACTAGTAGTACATACTAATGCTATCCTCTGCTCTGTTCATTCACGCCTTCCCTTCTCTCTTGTTCTCTCTCTCGCTCTCAAACGACTATCGTCCCTGTCAAAGCGAGAAGATCGAGTACTAAGTCAGTGAGTTTGATTTTGGTTGCGAGGGATACAATAAACTAATAAATTCTCTCATGGCAGAAGAAGACTACTACTCATCATCATCCGCACCACAGCTCCCAGCTCGGACCTCCAAATCCGCATCAATGGCCGCCAAACCTTCTTTCTCAATCAGGTGCTCGTATACTTTAACTAGATAACACTAGTGGTTACTACTATGTAGTTGAGAAGTGGTGGAGAAGAGTAGTGAACTAATTGATTTCGTTTTTATTCTCACACTTCCTTTCCGAGCAGAATCTCGCCGCGTCCTTCTCTGCAACTCTGCGGAAACTAATCAAGCAAGAGAAGAGAAGACGGAAGAGAACGAGAACCGCCATCGCAACTACAACATCCTCAATTGAACTCGAACAAGTTGAAAGCAATATCTCAATTGAGATCGACGATTTCCCTGGCGGAGCGGATGGATTCGACCTGATAGTTCAGTTCATCAACAGCGAAGGTCAGATCTCGCCGATAATCACTGTGACAAACCTCCCAATCCTTCACTGCGCGGCGATCTCCTTATCCATACCGACACTACAGCAACTAACGGAGAAGTTTCTGGAAGACGGAGGGATCTTCCATTGCTCGTGGAAAGAGATCCTCCTCTGTCTCAGGTCATGCGAGGATTTTCTCTGTTTATCCGAGTCATGCGGATTGCTGGACCAGCTAGTCTGCACTCTCCTCGCTAAGATCGCGCAGAACAGTACTGACATGCTTGGTCTCAGTAATTCCTTTAGCAACAATTCGTCTTCCCCGATGTCCGTATCAGAGGAGGAAGAGATGAATCAGAATCACCAATACTCTCGATTCTTCCGAATTTCGGAATCAACAAATGACTCCGGTGGCGGGCATAACCTCTGTTCAACCGATTTGCAACTGGTGTCGACTACTAATAGCAGTGGCGGCAACGGGAATAAAGCATGGTGGTTTGATGATTTAGCTACTTTACCGCCGAAGATTATTGAAAATGTTATTAAGAGTCTTGGAGCATACGGAGCGGAGAACAACAGTCTATTACTGACTAGATTCCTATTGCATTATCTCAAACCACTTCACAACAACGTCTCAAGCATAAGAGTAGCAACAACAGTAGCGGGTTTGAGGAGGAGTATGGCGGATTGGCAGATACAGCGGTTTACGGAGTGGTGTTGATGGGGAAAACCGCTTTCTCCTCCTGTAGGGCATTGTTTGGTGTGTTGAGAGTGGTTTCCGGTTTGGATTGAGTAAAGGGTGCAGGATTGGACTTGAGAGGTTGATTGGAAGCATGCTTGATCAAGCTAAATTAGATGATTTGCTTGTATCCAGTGGTGGTGGTGGTGGTGCTAGTGAGAGTGGTGGTGGTGGTGGTGGGAGTGGGGTTTATGATGTGAATCTGGTTGTGAGGTTGATAAGAGTGTTTGTTTAGTGAGGGAGGGGGGGCCTGGATGCAGAGGTTGAAGAGAGTGGGTCAACTTATCGATCAGTATTTGGGGGAAATTTCACCTGATCAGAACCTGAAAGTGTCGAGATTCATTGGAGTGGCTCAGAGCTTGCCGGATGTTGCTAGGGATTGCTTTGATGGCGTGTACAGAGCTATCGATATCTATCTCGAGGTAAAATCAATACTAATATTTATTTACTTAAATATGAATGCTGAAATATCAACTTGTTTGAAAATTTAATTTGCACTAAGTTTAGTTTGAATCACTTTTTATGATTATTGTTTTGATTTTCTTTAGAGATGATTTACATTTTGAAATTGAATCAATCCGCAGCGCGAATATCTTCTCTTGTGATTTGATTTTGAATAGTGCTGGTAACTGTTTTTTTCTTTTTTTGCACGATAGTGAGTGTTAGTGGTGCTGATAACTGTAGTAGTAGCTGTATCATTCTTCTAAAAAAAAGAAACAGTAGTAGCTGTATCTTTTAAATAGAATTATTACTATATACTCCCTCAGTCCCACCTTGACCGTCCTATTTACTATTTGGACATATCGTTTGACTTTAATTTTTAACATATAAGATAAATTAATTTTGAAAATTTAAGTTTTCATATGTAAGGAATAAACTATATAATACAAAATTTAGTTTTATAAAATTATTTTACCTTATATGTTTATACTCCCTCCGTCCCACCTTGACTGTCCAGTTTACTATTTGGACATGTCGTTTGACTTCAATATTTAACAAGTAAGATGACATAATTTTACAAATCTAAGTTTTGCAATGAAATCCTCATGTGAAAAACTATATGTTGTAGAAATTTGTTTTATAAAATTATTTATCTTATATGTTTAATATTGAAGTGGAAAACGTGCCAAAAATAAACAGGACACTTATGGTATATATATTCTAGTGTACGAGTTTGATCTGACATAGTGGCGTACCCACAAGCCGAGCAGAGAAGCTAGCATCATGCGTTAGTTGTACATGATTGAATGAATACAAAGATGATGGATAAGAGATAAGACAAACAAACAAAGATGCTGTTTCCAATTTGGTCTTTCTGACAAATCATTTCGTTTGTCTCTGAATGTGTTTGACGCACTATTACTAAATCATTTCTAGCGAAATAAAATATATAATTGATTATGTAAACTATGTACGTATACTTTTTCTTAATCCATTTCTAACGCAATTATAGTTTTCTTTGTCAACATCCAGTCCCATCCATCACTCTCTGTGGGAGAGAGATCACGGCTATGCGGGTGCCTGAGCTACGAGAAACTCTCTCTAGAAACATGCAAGGATTTAGCCAAGAACCCTAGAATCCCTCCAAGAGTAGCCGTACAAGCACTCGCAGCTCAGCAAGTATCAACTCCAACATCATCATCATCAGATCATCACGACAACGAATATGAATATAATTATGACTGCAGCAACGAATACAAAATCAACCGAACACCAATCATCAGCCCAAGAAAGAGTACCAAGAGTAATCGTACTGCTCTCGTACTCTACAACAGCAGCAATTCTCCTGACAACAATACAGCAGCTGGTGCGAATTCACGAAGGTTCACGGAGGAGAGTGAGGATTTAAGACACAATATAGAGAAGATGCAGTGGAGAGTTGAGGAGCTTGAGAAACTATGCAGGGAGATGAAGGGTGAAATGGGCAACATGGTGATGATGAAGCATAACAATAAACGTAACAACAACAGGACAAAACCTTCCCCTGTTGCTGCTTCCACACTGTTGGGTAGACCTTCACCTAGGCTTTGTTAATAAGTACGTACCTACAGTTTTTATATATATATAATATCACAACAAGCATATAGTTAATCTATGGTATTATATATACATATCAGATGAGGTATATCGATTATGATCAATTCCAACGAATTTGTAAATCTTGTTCATGTTATCAGTTGTTCACATACGGCAATTCTTTATTAATAGTACTTGAATTGCGTTTGCATGATTTCTCTGTTCCTGATTCAGCTTTCAAATCAATGTGGACAGTAAGGCTATGCGTAAGTAGACCCGGCAATTCGGGTCATTCGGTTCGGGTTCGGTTCGGTTCGGATCGGGTCAATTTGTAGATATTTACTATTCGGTTTGGTTCGGATCGGATCGGGTTCAATGGTTTAAATTTGATTCGGGTTATTTCGGTTTGGTTGAGTTCGGGTTTGGGTGCTTTCGGTTCGGGTTAGCCTTTGAGTCATTCAATTTTTTCGGGTTATAGGTCAAATTCGGGTGACTTATCCGGGTTTAATTGATAAAAATTTTAAAGAACGAATTTTAAGCAACCTTCGTAATTTGCATTGATTTTCATATGTGGCTTCAAATTCTTTTAATATAGTGTTACTGTTTATCAAGACTTCTATTGTGTATAGGTCGGATAAAATCAAACTGGATGACAATTTTGTAAATGAATTTAAACTATTAATTGTATAGACTAAGTATAAATTAAGCTTTTGTGAATTAGTGGTCAATATTCGGCAATCGATGTCCAGTTTACCCCGCCCATGCCCGACGTCGTGCCTCCCGTCATCCCGCGCCCGTCACACCCTGAGCTCATCACCTTGCACAAGCGTCGCGCATTGAAATACCCCGAACTTAAATATAGGGATTAAAATTAATCTAATACGTATTTAAGGACATAATGGTACCTAATTAATACTGGTAAGGAAAAATAAATCCAAAAGAATAAATAAACTCTTAAAAGCGGAAAACGCTAAATAAGCGTTAAATAACCATAGGAGGTATGAGACCTCGGTTAGAGTATTATATGGATTCTGAAGGTTTAATAAGACCTAAATAATATATGGGAACAACTCCCGAAGAAAACGAATCCAAATAATGTATTAAAACGCTAATAGAGCTTTAACGCGTGTTTTTCGAGAAAACCCAAAAACGTGACTTTAAGTGGTCAAACGAACCCGTAAAAATTATAAATCATTAAATAATAATTATTAAGCATTTATGGGAGCTTAATAACCAATAAAAATAACGAAACGAGAAAATTCCGGAAAACGGGCCCGGTTAGTGAACAGTACCTAAACCGGGTAAAATAACGAGCGTTTTCTGTAAAAGACGAAAAACGCTCCAGCTAGTATTACTGTAAGGGGGCCGTTTTTTAAAGAGTCAAATAACTCCCTCACACACATGTAACTAGCTAATTAAATAAGAGAGCCAAAAGCAAAAAGCAATAAAGTAAAAGAATTACTTTATGCCTTTCCTCTCACCTCACTCTCACAACTCACTCATCTCTCTCTTTCCTCTCCCCCTCCACCGATTTCTCCCTTCTCTCTCACTGGTTTGGGCGATTTCATGGAGCTCCACAAGCCTCCCATGGCTTCTCCTCTTTCTCCACATGCTCTAGCTTCATTTGAACTCCAAAGGTAAAAATAACTACATATTTGAACTCCCCTCATCCTCCTCTATCATTCTCTCTTTTCAAAATTCGAAAAGGATGAGTTTCATCTCCATGGGTTTTCCCCATTTGAAGAGAAAAGCACACCATTATGGAGCTTGGAGTCTCCTCTTTCCAACAAGGTAAAAATCTACATGAAAAACTCATGTTTTCTTCACCTTCCTTCATAACCGATTTTTGCCCCAATTGTAATGCTCTATTTTTCTCTCTCTTTGGAGCATAATATCAACCTTGCAATGGTGGTGGATTCACCTTCTTGAACCAAGGGCTAAAACCCCTTCTAAAACTCTCCAAAGGTAAACCCTAGAAACTTCATTTCAAACACTTCAATGGATTGGCATTAATTTAAGGGTTAGTATATTAATTGTAGTGTTTTGTGTTCATTGGGTGATGGGAATGGAGTTTGGCAACTCCATTCCCCACATGGCTGATTTGGGCAAGAAAGGAAGAAGGAGGAGGAATGAGAAAGAAAGAAGGAATTAAAAGCTCAAGGTAAGGGCTCCTTCCTAATGTTAAGTTCTAATTGCATTAGAGTAATGGGAATGGGTGAACTAATTAAGGAACCCAAAATAATGTATTAGTAATGTCATTTTGGAAGCTTGAGTATTTGTGAATTAGTATGTGGATTGTAGGCCTTAGAGCCAAGTATGTTGTGTATGAGTATTAGTATTGATATTTGATGGAGTATTGGTGTATTGGGATGAATTTATATTTGTATGTGTGCTGGTAGAACCCTTGTGGTTTGGCTAGAATAGGGATGAATTGATGAGAAAGGAGATGTGTGGATAAGTAAGAAAAGTAGATGAACTATGGCAAAATTTTGGTAGGAATATGTACATGTGTGGATGACTTGGTGAATGGGAGAACCAAGGTGTGTATTGGGAGATAGTAGAGATGTTAATGACCATGGAATGGTGGTAGTGGTATGTGATTAGGAGAGTATAAAATCTGTAGCAAGAAGTATTGGATTTCATTGGAGGAACTAGGAAGAGTTAGAGTACAAGTCCTAGTAAAGTGAATGTTGGACTGGGGTATAGATGTGTAATTGTTTGGAAATGTATTCGGGATGCTAATGATGGTACCGGTAGTAGGAGTATGGAGTGTAAGAAGTTGGAACGAAAATCTGTAGCATTGAAGGATGAAAACCTGTTGTAAGTGTGGAAAGGAAATAAGGAAATTGTGTAAGATGATTGATGGATTTAGTAAGGAACTTGGTGGATGAACTAAGGGGTATTAGGAGGTTTAATTAGTGTTAAAACATGTGGGATTAAGTGTAGGAACAATGGGGAAGTAATGGGTAAGAAGAGGGACTGAAAACAGAAATAAAAATGCAATTACTGGGCTGGACCGACCTTGGGACCGGACTTGCAAGGTCGGTCGAGCCCAGATTTACAAGGGACGGAAACCTTCTGGAATGGACCGACCTTGGGACCGAACATGCAAGGTCGGTCGGCCAGAAGAAAATTCCCGTAATGTAACTTACTGGAATGGACCGACCTTGCGACCGGACTTGCAAGGTCGGTCGACTCAAAATTTTCCCGTCTTGTAACTTTCTGGGATGGACCGACCTTGCGACCGGACTTGCAAGGTCGGTCGGGCAAAAAAAAATTCATCAGGCAACTCACTGGAATGGACCGACCTTGGGACTGGACTTGCAAGGTCGGTCGGCCCTGTAATTTTCCAGCGTAATTCCTTACTGACTTCGACCGACCTTGGGACCGACCCTGGGTAAGGTCGGTCGAGTCATTCAAAAAAAAAAATTAATTTAACTAAATAATAATTATATATATGTATGTGTGTATACCCACCTATACATATGTGCATATAAATGTAAGTATACCATTGTTAAGTAATTAGGAGTAAACAAATAAAATGTAAGTATTGGAAATGCAAAGACTTAGTAAGTATGGATTAGTAAACGTAAGAGTAATGAGTTAAGTTAATGATGGCTATATTAATCATTCAATTGTATATGTATAAAATAGGATTTGATTGTGGCACCGGAAGAACGTTTGGAAATACGTACAACGGTGAACGGTATGATTTCTTCATGCCCTGTATCCTAATCTGGTTACCCCGATTTGTGTGCTTATTTGATCACCTAAATAAGACAAATGCATGAATCGGACTATATTGCACTTACCTGCGTTTGACTTATGTTGTTCTTGATATTTATTGTCTTGAACACTAGTTTGTATAATTCATGAAATTTATGAATGATGATGAATGGTATTCGAATCTTGTATTGTACTTAAGTATTGTATTGTATCTTGTATAAATGAGTATTGAGCATTGTAATTGTGTATGTGGCTTGTATGAATGACTTCTGCTAATTCCTAACTACCTAACTCCTAACTTAAGTGAGTAAACTGGAATGAGTAGAAGTCCGATATAGCTTCGGCCACGCGTGAGGATGAGGAGACACAAGAGGTTGGATCCGATTCCTGACTCTTAAACTGGTCCGCGGCCCAAATCCCTTAAATGGGTAGCATCCCGGATTGGTGAGTCAAGTAAATCCTGGTGGTGGGACGGAGTAGTCCCCGGGCCGGAGGTCCCGATGACTTAACATGAGTAAGAGTAAGTAAGTAAGTATGTATGAGTATGAGTATGAGTATGAGTATGAGTATGTATGCGCATGTATGAAGTAACGAGTAAAAGAGTAATCTCCACCCGATTAACCCGGGTGGACCAATGAAGCTAACAAGTATTGTATACTGTGTATGTAATGAGTATGTGCATTCGGAAGAAGGTAAGCATGTATTGGATGGTTATATTGTATTCCTTGTATGTAATGAAGTGTATGTATGTATGCCTTGCGTAAGTATTATTGTATTGTGTGTAAGAGCATGTATGCATGTATGTTTGTATGAAAATGAACTGCATGTATTCGACCAAGTGGTCGGCGTACCCTTACTAGTACGCGGGGTATGCGGTTATCATGCGCAGCGAAAGCTGACCCCCTAGGGGGAACGTTTTTAGTGTGCAGGTACCCGAAGCGAATGGTCAAGGTAAGAGACCGGAGGCACACCCTTGTATTTAGAAGCAAGTAGTTTGTGAGGAACGGGTAGTAAGTAGTCTCTTAGTGAGTACGTATGAACTTGGAAGAGGTATTATACTTGTATAAGGATCTTAGTAAACTCGGTATGTGGATTATATTGTATTGTACTTGAAGTATTGTATCGAATGGAAAATTGTAGCATTTATTGGTATACGGAGTATGTATGGTAGATATGTAACACTCGGGATTCCGGTCCATCAGACCGATGCTGTATGTAGTAGCAGTAGCTTTGTTAGTCACGGGGGTGATTAACGGCATTGTATCACCCACATTATGTAAGTATGTATCCGCTGCGTGTATCTGATGTGTAAGGAGATTGGACGGTAAGCACTGTATTAATGGTAGGGGTGTTACAAAAAGTGGTATCAGAGCGAAGTGTCGCTCTGATGACTGGAAATACCGAGTTTAGAAACACCGAGTTAGGAATTAGGAGCTTAGGGCTAAGGGCTGAGAGTTAGCATGAGATATGCTAGTTAGGAACTACCGGTGAGTACCGGATACCTACAATACCAGTCCCGCCCGCCGCGAACCCCATTGTATAACTTGGGAAAGGACGCCAGTGAGAAGGAAAGTCCTCTCATACTCGGGGAAACCCGATCTGGCAGTTGTGAAGCAACCACACAGTAACAGGAACCGATATATGGTAAATTCCAAGGAGTGGAAGACCCGGAGATAGATCCCGGCTGAACAACAATACCCGCACTCAACAGCGGTTGAATGAGCACTCTAACTACAAGAGGCTACAACTTACAACAACATGGGGCGACATGCTTAGCAGTCGCGAAGCCTAGCTAGTCAACCAACGACAGGAAATAGCACTAACCATGCAACGGAATGAAAAAGGGAGCAGTAACGGAACCCGAGACACAAGTCTACGGGATAGTAATACTTGAATAATACCACCAACGGTATGCTAGCTGACTAAGGATATAGTCGGAAGCGGTTAACTCCAAAACTATAACGCCATTAAGGTTGCAATACCTGGCCAATATAGCTCAGACAACTACAAGAACAACCATGAGATACAATCCAATAGGACTACAAGCGTAGTACCTAAACGAGGAAGGCTCAGTAACTACCACAAATGTGTGGGAACGAGCCACAAGGAACGACACTAAACCAAATAGAGTGGGAATCTCCAAGAATTGGAGAAGTACCCAGATCTACGACAACCATGTCTAGCCACCAAGAAGCTACCTAAGGGATCGAGTATACCAATTATAGATCAATAAGATCGAGGGAAGAGTCAACGAGATTAGCAAATACGAGTGGAAACCATACCGTGATCGGTATAGGATTACTCAAAAACCACCAGTACCACGCACTTGCCACGACAAGTGCAGTAAGAACACGAATAGGTGGAGGAGCACTAACACGTCACAAGTACATAGTAAAGTACGGTGACCGTAATGAGAAACTACAGGATCACACATCCTAACAACTAGAAGTATGGAACCTTGGAAAGGCCTAACGGCCCGACCACTGTATCTAGAACATACCGGTCAGCGATAGGCTAGACTTGGTCAAGACCTCAACATGGCTATGCCATGGAGAACATCTTTTAACACCGAGCTATTATTTTTTTCAAACCAAGTTTTCTTTCAAAACCACAAACCTTCTTTTAAAACCTTGGATTTTAAAAACCGAACCAACATAATTACGGTGAGTATCATAGAATGATACAAGAGGAGCTGACAATAGAATACTTCACCTAGGCGTGTGACGAACACTACGAGTGTACCCAATTACGGGATGTGGGACAACCGCACTCCGAAGGAGCTTGTGGGCCTGACATATAGTTGGGTAAGTGGTAACGTATCAACAAGGTACCCCACGTATGTATACACGTAGTGTGCGACACATGGGAAGTAGTCAACTCCGTTCTACGGACCATGAGTAAATTCAAACCAGAACAACTGGACACCTCAGACGATCCAGGAGAAGGAAACTCAGCTAAGGAATAAGTATAAAGTACTCAAGAATCCATCTGAAAGTAAGGAATAAGAACTAGGGAGTGCAAAGAGCACAAACTAGTAAGTATAGACATTAGATATGTCTCAAGGACATCAAAAAAACACGTGATAGCTGGGAAGTATACCCAGCCTAGACACGGTAAGGCAACCGCCTAACGTGAACACCACGATACTCAACAAACGGGACAGAGTTCCCAAGAACAATTACACGATTACCACAAATATAATCCATCATCGGAGAGGAAATTTAAACCCAGTCTCAAGCACTAGGAGCAAGCGTAAACAATCTACCCAAGGACGGGAGACGTCATAACCCAAAAAGGGACAACCCAAGTACAATACCACAAGACGATACAGTGGACAACATATCATAAACGTTAGCCGGATGTAACGGCATAATCTAACAACACCCAGGAGCAATCCTTAAGGGTGACTGGATTAACAACGGTCAAACAAAGCGTCAAGACAAGAATACAGGAGCTGGAACGAGCACTCGGTTAAGACACCGAAGGGATTTCACTTGACAGGAAATACCCTAGTCTACAAAAGGCACTGATCAGCACCAGATTGCCTAAGAGTCTCCTATGAACGGAAGCGTGATGTCACGACTTACCACGGAGCCCAGCAATACCTCCAACCTATGGGGTATACATGAAGTGGAAACATGTACAAGCAGCTTGCAAGGAGCATAGCTCGCAGCAATAAGGCTCAGAAGCCGTAAACCAAATACGTTATATAAACTTAAATGGTTGCAAAACCTGCACCAGTTATTAGCAAGACGTATGAGAGGTATTGCCTCATACGACAAGAAATCAACAACTGGACCATCAATTCAAACCCAACTTTATGAGTGGCTTGAACTGATGGCTATCTCAATGTCACTGTCACTAGAGCATCAGCCTAGTATACAGTTGACGGAGTTCTTACTTACCGCCATGCCTTCTGTAGCAATGGTAGCATAGAAGCATAAGAATCATGATAATGCCAACATTGGCCTAGTCCACACTTGGACACTACGAGAAACCCAAGGGAAGGTACCCCTCGTTAGCCTAAGACCACCAATGTGGTAAAGATGTGAACCCTTAGAAAGGCTTCCATCTATTATAACAGAAAAGCCTACGCATATAGATATTGCCAAGGGGCGATGGAAACAAGCCTCTCAATAAGAAATTTCATTTACCAATGATAGAGTACCCTCCAATTGGAGAACGGGACCAGAAAACCCTTGAAGCTTCATGGGATATCCCGGTGATGTACATACAAGTAGAACTACACAGCTAGAGCCTATAACCAATGCTCAGCACTGGAAGACAATAATTGTCAAACAATCTATGTGAATACACATTGAACACCACGAATGACTAACGCTCAAGAGAGCTTATGACCCGATGAGTTATCTCATCCTTGGTCAACCAAGGTACCTGGTAAATTGTATCACAAATGATGACGGAATATGAGGTAAGCTAACCTACACATGAAACCTAAAGTGGAAGGACATCTTCACATTAGAATTATAATACTGTGGTATGCTACGACAACCGTCATATACACGAATATAGGAAACCCTCAGCGTATACACACCATAAGAAATGGTGCCAATGATAGTAACAGTGAGTAAAGAGAAACTACCACAGTAACGGAGTCAGTAAAAACAATGTTGTACAATGAGTAAGAATACGGTGCGCAACAAGCGACCGCTATGAGGAAGTAGTTAAGCAATGACACGGAGTATAAGTATGAGATGACACACAGAAATATTCTTTCCTATCACATAAGTGACTTACTGTCAAGCGTTTACGCCTCTGCACTCTGTATGACTGAGTGTTTTGGCATTGCACTTGTTCAGCTAAGGATCTAATGAGATGGCTAGGGATATGGAGAATGTAAACTGTAGTAAATCTTTCCTTTCACCACGAACATGGCACTAGCCAGTTGAACAAGCTTAGCAACAAACCGTGCGGCCTAAAGGCCAAAGAAGCACGAAGAGTGTACAACACACTAACAATCACAAGATGTGAATTCCATTGGAGAAAAAGGTGAAAGGAGACATATCAAAGTCACTAGGACCGACGCATAGAAATGCAAGGTCATACAAGTAAAGAACACTTGTACTGAACCAGAAGAACTGGTATAATTTAGAAGCTAGTGACAACAGAGGAAGCACTACAGTTAAGTGGTGACTTAACCTCGCCTGACAATAAGTCGGAGGAACTTAACGAATAATCGTAGAAGCACGAATAGCATGTGCAGAAGATTACCAGAGAGCTGGTTATAAATCTTAAACTCATTGAGTCCAAACACGGTGAAAGAATACCACATTTGTTTAGTAAACCTTATTCCCATAATAGACGGATAAGAAGGTGATGTATAGCACATTAAGGATAACAAGAAGGGTGAATAACCCGAGTATCAGGGTCGCACAGCAGAAGCTAGTGGGCCCTAGCTAGGAGATAATATACCTAGTAAGTATAGCAAAATGGCTATTAATGCCTTGAAGCCTAATAGGCTAGAACCGAATTAATGATGAGTTAAATAGACTCCTATAGAAATCCTTGGTGCAAAGACTAAACCATTGGTATGGTTAAGATCCCTTTGACCAGAGCATATTGTATAGTATACGGTAGTGAAGCTAAACGCTTCAGTTTGCCCAGACTGATTAAACCAAAGTTTAATAATAATAACATATGGTAGATTACGTGGGCGTAATCCCTTTTAAGGGGGGGGGGGGGTAGAGCGAAAACCGCTTAATGTAAGTTTTGTGAATAAAACACATAAACCATAATGTGCATAGCACAAATGAGAACCAAATTGATGATTGATACTATGTTAAATAAACATAAGTACTCATTCATATTGTAATTATGGTAACTGGGCATTAGACATGCAAATACCATAGGAAGAATATACCCATCTCGTAACACCAATGTAAGAGTATTAGTAAAAGAAAAGTAATGAGCAGTGGACGGAGCTCCACAAGTATTGTAGCCTTTAAAGAAGTAGTACGGAATGAATGAGAGTAGTAGATGAATGAAGTTTATGAGTAGTGGAATCATAGGTAAATTATTTGAAGCAAATTGAAGACAACTAAATCTCATAGGCATAGTATTTCTTGGATAGAATATTGGAGATGATGGTGAGTAATGGATGGAAGTGGTGAAGGATGATGAAATGAGCATTTAGGTATCGGATCACGGAGTAAAGCATTTGGGGAAGTAGAGTGAGGATGAGTGATGGATTGATTCCATCTTTTGGAGATGCATGAATTCGTAATCACGACTAGAAAGAGTAAAAGATAGAAAATGAAAACAATTAAATTATTTGTTTGGTTGAATCTGATGTGGGAAGTCGAACTTGATCCTGATCAGATCAAGGGAAACCGAACACAAATTGGAGTGGAAGGATAGTTCAACACTGGTGCTGATCACACCAGGGTCGAATGATTCTTGAAGCTCCCCTCAAGTGGTCACGAGAATCACACATAGGATAAAAGTGATGGATATAAATTGGAATTCGGAGTTGTATGTTTTAGAAATTTCTAATTAGTATTATGAAAAGATTGTCTTAGACATGAGAATAAGGATTTGTTAGAAACTTATACCGGAGAAGATAATGGTGTAACATGTTGTATTATTCCAAGGGCAGCAGGACATAAAGGAGTCCTGTGTCTAGATGACCTGAGTGCCTGCGGGATTGTATGTCTATTGCATTTCCTTGGGAATAGCTTTGCATTGTATGTATGTATAAATTGGTAATGAGGAACCGGATGGTCGGTGGTAATGCGGATTGGAGTAATCATTGTGCATTAGTATGACATGGTATGGTATAGTATGTAGGAACCTTGAGTGACGGATTTGGGATTGGTAAGGAGGAAGAACGTATGGCTTTGGCATTAGATAAGTATGGATGAGTAAGTATAGTAATCCCATGACCTCGAGCAACTTTGAGGACAAAGTTCTTAAGGGGGGTAGATTGAAATACCCCGAACTTAAATATAGGGATTAAAATTAATCTAATACGTATTTAAGGGCCTAATGGTACCTAATTAATACTGGTAAGGAAAAAAAATCCAAAAGAATAAATAAACTCTTAAAAGCGGAAAACGCTAAATAAGCGTTAAATAACCATAGGAGGTATGAGACCTCGGTTAGAGTATTATATGGATTCTGAAGGTTTAATAAGACCTAAATAATATATGGGAACAACTCCCGAAGAAAACGAATCCAAATAATGTATTAAAACGCTAATAGAGCTTTAACGCGCGTTTTTCAAGAAAACCCGAAAACATGACTTTAAGTGGTCAAACGAACCCGTAAAAATTATAAATCATTAAATAATAATTATTAAGCATTTATGGGAGCTTAATAACCAATAAAAATAACGAAACGAGAAAATTCCGGAAAACGGGCCCGGTTAGTGAACAGTACCTAAACCGGGTAAAATAACGAGCGTTTTCTGTAAAAGACGAAAAACACTCCAGCTAGTATTACTGTAAGGGGGCCGGTTTTTAAAGAGTCAAATAACTCCCTCACACACACATGTAACTAGCTAATTAAATAAGAGAGCCAAAAGCAAAAAGCAATAAAGTAAAATAATTACTTTATGCCTTTCCTCTCACCTCACTCTCACAACTCACTCATCTCTCTCTTTCCTCTCCCCTCCACCGATTTCTCCCTTCTCTCTCTCTGGTTTGGGCGATTTCATGGAGCTCCACAAGCCTCCCATGGCTTCTCCTCTTTCTCCACATGCTCTAGCTTCATTTGAACTCCAAAGGTAAAAATAACTACATATTTGAACTCCCCTCATCCTCCTCTATCATTCTCTCTTTTCAAAATTCGAAAAGGATGAGTTTCATCTCCATGGGTTTTCCCCATTTGAAGAGAAAAGCACACCATTATGGAGCTTGGAGTCTCCTCTTTCCAACAAGGTAAAAATCTACATGAAAAACTCATGTTTTCTTCACCTTCCTTCATAACCGATTTTTGCCCCAATTGTAATGCTCTATTTTTCTCTCTCTTTGGAGCATAATATCAACCTTGCAATGGTGGAGGATTCACCTTCTTGAACCAAGGGCTAAAACCCCTTCTTAAACTCTCCAAAGGTAAACCCTAGAAACTTCATTTCAAACACTTCAATGGATTGGCATTAATTTAAGGGTTAGTATATTAATTGTAGTGTTTTGTGTTCATTGGGTGATGGGAATTGAGTTTGGCAACTCATTCCCCACATGGCCGATTTGGGCAAGAAAGGAAGAAGGAGGAGGAATGAGAAAGAAAGAAGGAATTAAAAGCTCAAGGTAAGGGCTCCTTCCTAATGTTAAGTTCTAATTGCATTAGAGTAATGGGAATGGGTGAACTAATTAAGGAACCCAAAATAATATATTAGTAATGTCATTTTGGAAGCTTGAGTATTTGTGAATTAGTATGTGGATTGTAGGCCTTAGAGCCAAGTATGTTGTGTATGAGTATTAGTATTGATATTTGATGGAGTATTGATGTATTGGGATGAATTTATATTTGTATGTGTGCTGGTAGAACCCTTGTGGTTTGGCTAGAATAGGGATGAATTGATGAGAAAGGAGATGTGTGGATAAGTAAGAAAAGTAGATGAACTATGGCAAAATTTTGGTAGGAATATGTACATGTGTGGATGACTTGGTGAATGGGAGAACCAAGGTGTGTATTGGGAGATAGTAGAGATGTTAATGACCATGAATGGTGAGTGGTATGTGATTAGGAGAGTATAAATCTGTAGCAAGAAGTATTGGATTTCATTGGAGGACTAGGAAGATTTAGAGTACAAGTCCTAGTAAAGTGAATGTTGGACTGGGGTATAGATGTGTAATTGTTTGGAAATGTATTCGGGATGCTAATGATGGTACCGGTAGTAGGAGTATGGAGTGTAAGAAGTTGGAACTAAAATCTGTAGCATTGAAGGATGAAAACCTGTTGTAAGTGTGGAAAGGAAATAAGGAAATTGTGTAAGATGATTGATGGATTTAGTAAGGAACTTGGTGGATGAACTAAGGGGTATTAGCAGGTTTAATTAGTGTTAAAACATGTGGGATTAAGTGTAGGAACAATGGGGAAGTAATGGGTAAGAAGAGGGACTGAAAACAGAAATAAAAATGCAATTACTGGGCCGGACCGACCTTGGGACCGGACTTGCAAGGTCGGTCGAGCCCAGATTTACAAGGGACGGAAACCTTCTGGACTGGACCGACCTTGGGACCGGACATGCAAGGTCGGTCGGCCAGAAGAAAATTCCCATAATGTTACTTACTGGAATGGACCGACCTTGCGACCGGACTTGCAAGGTCGGTCGACTCAAAATTTTCCCATCTTGTAACTTTCTGGGATGGACCGACCTTGCGACCGGATTTGCAAGGTCGGTTGGGCAAAAAAAATTCATCAGGCAACTCACTGGAATGGACCGACCTTGGGACCGGACTTGCAAGGTCAGTCGGCCCTGTAATTTTCCAGCGTAATTCCTTACTGACTTCGACCGACCTTGGGACCGACCCTGGGTAAGGTCGGTCGAGTCATTCAAAAAAAAAATTGATTTAACTAAATAATAATTATATATATGTATGTGTGTATACCCACCTATACATATGTGCATATAAATGTAAGTATACCATTGTTAAGTAATTAGGAGTAAACAAAAAAAATGTAAGTATTGGAAATGCAAAGACTTAGTAAGTATGGATTAGTAAACGTAAGAGTAATGAGTTAAGTTAATGATGGCTATATTAATCATTCAATTGTATATGTATAAAATAGGATTTGATTGTGGCACCGGAAGAACGTTTGGAAATACGTACAACGGTGAACGGTATGATTTCTTCATGCCTTGTATCCTAATCTGGTTACCCCGATTTGTGTGCTTATTTGATCACCTAAATAAGACAAATGCATGAATCGGACTATATTGCACTTACCTGCGTTTGACTATGTTGTTTTGATATTTATGTCTTGAACACTAGTTTGTATAATTCATGAAATTTATGAATGATGATGAATGGTATTCGAATCAAGTATTGTACTTAAGTATTGTATTGTATCTTGTATAAATGAGTATTGAGCATTGTAATTGTGTATGTGGCTTGTATGAATGACTTCTGCTAATTCCTAACTACCTAACTCCTAACTTAAGTGAGTAAACTGGAATGAGTAGAAGTCCGATATAGCTTCGGCCACGCGTGAGGATGAGGAGACACAAGAGGTTGGATCCGATTCCTGACTCTTAAACTGGTCCGCGGCCCAAATCCCTTAAATGGGTAGCATCCCGGATTGGTGAGTCAAGTAAATCCCGGTGGTGGGACGGAGTAGTCCTCGGGCCGGAGGTCCCGACGACTTAACATGAGTAAGAGTAAGTAAGTAAGTATGTATGAGTATGAGTATGAGTATGAGTATGAGTATGAGTATGAGTATGAGTATGAGTATGAGTATGAGTAGAGTATGAGTATGAGTATGAGTATGAGTATGAGTATGAGTATGAGTATGAGTATGAGTATGAGTATGAGTATGAGTATGAGTATGAGATGAGTATGAGTATGAGTATGAGTGAGTATGAGTATGAGTATGAGTATGAGTATGAGTATGAGTATGAGTATGAGTATGAGTATGTATGCGCATGTATGAAGTAACGAGTAAAAGAGTAATCTCCACCCGATTAACCCGGGTGGACCAATGAAGCTAACAAGTATTGTATACTGTGTATGTAATGAGTATGTGCATTCGGAAGAAGGTAAGCATGTATTGGATGGTTATATTGTATTCCTTGTATGTAATGAAGTGTATGTATGTATGCCTTGTGTAAGTATTATTGTATTGTGTGTAAGAGCATGTATGCATGTATGTTTGTATGAAAATGAACTGCATGTATTCGACCAAGTGGTCGGCGTACCCTCACTAGTACGCGGGGTATGCGGTTATCATGCGCAGCGAAAGCTGACCCCCTAGGGGGAACGTTTTTAGTGTGCAGGTACCCGAAGCGAACATGGTCAAGGTAAGAGACCGGAGGCACACCCTTGTATTTAGAATCAAGTAGTTTGTGAGGAACGGGTAGTAAGTAGTCTCTTAGTGAGTACGTATGAACTTGGAAGAGGTATTATACTTGTATAAGGATCTTAGTAAACTCGGTATGTGGATTATATTGTATTGTACTTGAAGTATTGTATCGAATGGAAAATTGTAGCATTTATTGGTATAGAGAGTATGTATGGTAGATATGTAACACTCGGGATTCCGGTCCATCAGACCGATGCTGTATGTAGTAGCAGTAGCTTTGTTAGTCACAGGGGTGACTAACGGCATTGTATCACCCACATTATGTAAGTATGTATCCGCTGCATGTATCTGATGTGTAAGGAGATTGGATGGTAAGCACTGTATTAATGGTAGGGGTGTTACATGCATCTACACCTATCCATCACCGCCTCGCACAAGCGTCACACGCCCACGTCCATCCATCAACATTCAAACCATTCCTAAGTCCTAAATATAAAGAAACCTAAGTTTATAAAATATAGAGTAATATAAAAGAGTAATGATACACATTACATTGTCTTATACAACATTAGGTTAAGTTGTTAAGGTAGATGGAATAAGGTGGGGATTATTCATCCTCCAACCTTATTCATCCTCCAAAATGCTAGTCTATCTCACGATTCACAATAATCTACCATTTGGAATATTTATTTTCCTCATTTTATTGCATAATTTTCTTTAGGCATATACACATTAATCTTGAATTGTATATGTCTCAACTAAAAAGTTTGGGTTTTATAATTAAACTTCATCAACATTTAAACCATTCCCAAGTCTCATGTCCTAAACATAAAAAAACCTAATTTTATTAAAATCAAAATTAGTATAGTATTATAAAATAGTAATGATACACATTAAATTGTATTATAAAACATTTTAAAGCAAAACATATATAGTTTGTAGCAAAACATCCATGTGTGGGAAGAGTAACAACATAATTTATGAATGTTTTATTACAACAAGGCTTGAGATGCTTGAAGATGTTCAATATTATATATATATATATCATTTGTGAGCAATGAACACTTATTGGATGTCTAAATCTCTATTATGTGTTTTTGGTTTCAAGATTATTTTTACAGTTGGAACAACTATAGTAGATTTAGATTTAGCAAAACATTCGGGTGGATTCGGTTCGGGTTGATTCGGTTCGGGTGGATTTGGTTCGGGTGAATTCGGTTCGGGTGGATTCGGTTATACTAATTTTCGGTTTGATTCGGTTTTGGTTTGGTTCGGTTCAGATTTTCGGGTCACGTTTTGGGTCACGCTATTCGGTTTAAGTTCGGGTTCGGATCGGGTTGGATCAGTTCAGTTTTTCTGGTTCGGGTCACCTTTGCCAGGTCTAGCGTAAGGGAACAAATTTTCACATTTCGAAGACCCACTTTCGGTCACTTCACGGACAAATTTTGTAAGGACCGATGAGGATTTACTGAACAATAAATTTGCAACAAGGTAAAAGAGACTAATACAAAACTGAGCCTATTTCACGGGATTAGAAGAATAGGGGGTACTAATACAAAACTGAGCCTATTTCACGGGATTAGAAGAATATATAGGGGGTCCCTCTACCACCTGTCTCTCAAACTCCCATCCCTCACTCTCACGTCTATCAACCACCAATGTGGTATTCAAATGTGCCACATCTAAATATTCAACATAATGACAGTAAAAGGGAAGATTTCCCCTTGGTTATAAAGTTTGTTTGGTTTTAACTTGGAAACAGAATAGAGTTTTGCTTCATATTCCTTTTATTGTTGTTTAGTTTGAATATAAGGGAATATCATTTTCTTTAAAAAAAAGTTATACTTGTTTTATTCAATATTAACATAATGTAATAATTTTTGTTTCCAAATCTCAAATTGACCATCCATGTTCATTCATTTGATAAAGATTAATAGTTAAACAAATTATAAACTAAAAATAATCTTAATTATATATATATTTAGTAAAAATATAGACACGTTAATCAAAAGAAAACATTATTAATCATATAAAATTGATGCTAAAATTCAAAAATATTTGAAATATATTATAAATATTTATTTGATACGTACTTTAGATAATGTTTGATAGTTTAAGAATAAGTTTATATGTTAATATCATGTTCTATATTTCTCAATATTTTCTGGTATTAACTAAAATATTTTAGTTCACATTTAATTAATTAATATTTAGTTTCATTATTAATATTTTCAATAATACAAAAGTTTTTAAAATAAAATAAAATAATAACTTTTTAATTAAAGTGAACTGCTTATGATCATGAAATAATTAATAAGGACTATACTTAGTCTTTAGTACTTATAATATATTCATTTATTTCATATTAGTAACTTTTAAAATCTAAAATTTAAAAATTTTTGTTTTGAATATTATTATATGTAGTATTTAATATATATATATATTAATTATAAATATCTAGAATATAATAGAAAGAACTAAATGAAATATTGTAAATATTTTATTTAATATATACAATATCTAACATATTTTCTCATTTTTAAATTGTTAACTTTTAGAATTTATTTAATTATATCTTATTTAAATTAATTTATTGACTAATACATTTAGTATTAATTAATTATAATTAAAAATTGAATAAAGATCATATTTCATTTGTATAAATATATTTTTAATTCTTAAAATATTTATGTAAATTAAACATTGTTTGAAATAAGCATGCGTGGTCGAAGAAAATGATGGAAAATGAAAAAAAAAAACAAATACTATTCTTCATGATTTTAAGGGGAATGGGTAAAAAGATTTTGTGGGTTTTCAATAAAAGTTGTAAACAACCTACCAAAAAAGAAATAATTCCCTTGACCGGAGGTCTCTAGAGACGGCCTTCTCTTTGATTCTCGCCACCTCTCAACGTTGGACATTGGTGACAATGTTGTGCTTTACCTTTTATGAATGGGGATAATATCCCTTGTTGACACCAAATCAAAATCTTGGCATTCTCTCTGGTGCTTGCCAACTTTGCCCAAGGGTGTGCGGCTATTAACATGTTTAATGGAACATGGTCACCGAAGTTCAGGGGCCCCATATTTTGAGGTTTTTTTTATTTATTTATGTGATTATTTTTATAAGAAATATATATATATATATAATCAAATAAGCAAATATAGATGAGCTTTTAGAAAGATTAGTTGTTTTAGAAAATAAATAAATATTTTACTTTATTGGTAAATAAAACAATTTTTATGTAGTGGAAAGATATTTAGTAATTAATAATGTTTTAAGTAATTTGTATCCCACAATAAGACAATCTATTTTTCAATACAAAATAATCTTGGATCCATTAATCTTCCTTAAAGTTTCATGCTGAAACCTATTTGATTACTCTATTTTATTAATGATTACTTTCTTCATTGGGCAGATGATGTTAGTGGTTGAAAATGACCTTTTAGAGTGGTTAACATATAAAGACTTTGTTGATGATTTTGGTTGCAAACAATTCTAGAAGATTGACTATTTTTTAGTGTCATTTGATATTATGTCTACCTTTTTAGTTTGTAGCTCTAGGTTATTTGTAAGGTGGTTTTTAAGATTTTACCTTATTATAGAGTCCACTATAAAATTTTAAAATTATGACACAACTAAATAAAGTATTAAAATTTAATTTGTACAAGGCTTATTTTCAAAATCTAGCATAGGGCCCTAAAAATATCAGAGACACCCTGACTTTCCACTTGTTTCTGTAACATGCATGTCTCATATCGCAACCTATTTTCTTTTTTCTTCTCATTCTTTTGTCTTCCACTAGCTATATCTATTGTCCTCACTAATTTACATGTTCTATGCTCACCCACTTCGTCTTTCTACAACCTCCGACTCCTCTAGATTTCAAATTCCCTGTGCAAGTGAATCTTCAAGCCCACTTTCCTTCTTCAATCTTAAAATGCAAGTTATGGAGGTCAACGAAGTTTTACTCTCACTTGACTGTTGCCTTCTGAGCTAGCTCTTCTCAACCTTCCCTATCCGTGCAACTACCCTGGCATTCATTCTCAGGCAACATTGGAGCGTATTCGAGGGTTTCCGCTTCACAAAGGCTGGCCCAGATTTGTTTTTCTTCGAATTCAAGACAGTCACAACCATGCAAGCTGTACTGGTGAGGGGTCCATGGATTGTGAACAACAAGCACTTCACAATCCAAGCCATTGACCCTGAAAAATCCATTGCAGAGCACAAGTTTAAATGGATACCATTCTGGGTCCACATTTATGATGTTCCTCGCTCTCACCATAATTTGCAATTCGCGGAAGCTATAAGGTGAATCACTGGGGTGATGGAAGATGAAGCATCATCTGGTTATAGGTATCTTAGACTAAACGTCTATCTCAATATCCAGCTCCATATCTTGTGGGTCCTTCCTTTGCTCCTCGATGGGTTTCTCTATTACTTACAATAATATGCCACTCATTTGCTCAATTGTGGGCTATTTTTACATGCAACATGACTCTTGCACCACTGCTTGTTTTGAGGAATATGTAGATGTGCCCTATGACGTGTGGCTAAGCACAGACGTCTATCTGGCTAGGACATGTTCCAGGGAGGTTTACATGCCACTGGACACCTGGTCATTTCCACTAGTGCTCGTACATGATTTGTTAGGGCGCAATACTTCCACACAGGGTTCAATCTAGGCATATAGGCAAGGTAATGGTCATCGCTCATAATGTCCATCCTAATGCTTCCGGGCCCTGCTGTTGGAAACTTACAGTTTGAAGACCCTGAATCTTTTAATGGTGTGCACAAGCGTAACTTTAATGATCTGCTGGTAGAAGCCTCACAAAATGAGTTTTGGGACCTTTATTTATCTAAAGCAAGACAGAAGGGGAAGCAACCTATGAATAGGGTGGATGATTGGTCAATGAAGGATGTGCTTGGCAACTCAGGAAGTTAATGAATGGGGAAGGCGATTCTAAGATCAACCTAGAGTCCCCATGGGGGATAAGTCAATTCTACTAGCTGCATGGGTTTGGACGCAACCCATGTAGCTAGTTTATTTTGTAACTTCATGTTCAAAATTGTGTCCTAATTGGGAGGATGCATTCAAATTCCCCATTTTCCTTCCCTTGTTTTGTTTTTTTGATAGACTAATCATATTCTTTTCTCTAGTTAATCGGTTAGGGTTAAAGTCTTATGCTGATTTAGGTGTAATGCACCATCATTTTGCTTGTTTTCCATATTATGATATTTTTGTAAATGTTGTTGAGAAGTTCTGGTTGCTTCTAGGGACGGTTGTGCTGCAGCATGGCTGGGCTCTTAGTCTACCAAACATGTAGGCTTCATCACGGGGCTTATTGCGTAGGGTAGATAATATTGGTTCTTTTTGTATAAGTGGCAAGCTTGTGAAAGTTATCTTTGCTTTTAGACTTAGTCTTTATTTTAGTGTGAGATCTAGGTATGTAAAACCTTTACTCTAATATAATATATATGATGGTTTACGAAAAAAAGAAGAATGGGGAGATAACTAAGATTTAGGAGAATCACAAGAGAGCTTCAAAAGATTTTATCCAAATCCCAAACTATGCTACCATATTTTTCTTATAAAACCTTGAGATTCTATATGTTGAACTATTGAGTACCAACTAATGAAACCAACTACCTACTTAACTAACCTGTAATATAACCTCTCAAGGTCATCAATTGTTACATAAAGTTAAACATCATGGTTCACTAACACCCCATTAATTACAAAATTTACAAAACATATGAGCTGATAAAAAGAAGCTGAAATGGTTAAACACGTTTCTGTATCACAACAACACATCTCATGTCTTATTTACAACTTCCAAGGGTTTAACTCTTCAAAATTCCTCATTCACTCCTTTATTCATGGAAAAACTTCAAAAGACTTTATAACCACCGTCTTAATATATATGAGCAATTTAACAATTGGAAAATAGAACTTTCCAATTAACTCAATAAGAAAAAATGATGATTGAGTCATTATCTTACCAATTTACCCCCTTACTGACCTGTTCTTCCACGTCACCATGACGTCATAAGCATTCCCTCTCTCTTTCAAACGAGCCAAGCATGCTCAATAACTCGAAGTGTAAGCGATAGTGATCCTGTTGTATTTTGTGTCAGCTTATAACGCGTACAACCCCTTCATCAACCTCACTTTCATGAACAATGTATACTCGTTGGAAACTACCATCATTCCAAATATTCCCAAAATAGGCAAATCTTCTGCATTCAAGACACCCATGGACAACAAATTCCATGACACTTCAGGAACACGTCTCACATAATTAAGACAACACACATCCTCATCACATGTCCACAGTTTGATCTCTTATAGGCTTATAACCACAAAAGACTTGTTGTTCCCTATGTGCACCATAACCTCCATTAAAGAGTTTGTAGTAACAAAACATGGAGCGGTAACAACAATATGATAAATACAACCAAAATCCAAAATCAATTGACCACCAGATTTCTGGCCCTTCCAATAGCCAATTCACCACAATCTTCCACATAACTAGCATTCACACTTTTGAAATTCTCACCATATTTTTACAATAATGGTCAATCACTTACAATGTGCATGACCATGACACTTATAACACTTCACCTTGCTTATATTACCCATCCTCTTCTTCTTGCCACCATGAGCAGTCAAAGCATCTTGATCACCATTGATGCCCCACCTTTGGGTCCATGACGAGTCTTAATATCCTTACTGAAGATAAGGTGATTAACTATCTCAGAAAGCACTTAGGTCTTGCAACTAAAGAGAAGTGTATCTCTAAAATGATTACATGAGAGCCACAAAGAGCAAAACAAGGCATATATGCCCAAAAATCATTCCCTCAATGACACATCAAGTTTCCTTAGCCTCAATACGGTAGTCATGACACATTAATGTGTGCCTTAGGTTGTCTCCGTCCTTCAACCTACAATCGTGTAAGTGAGATTAGTGCACCATTTTGATAGTGACACACTTTGTCATGTAGGTACATAGCATGGAGTTTATCCACATCCCTTCGTGGTATCCTCATCTTTCACCCCATCGAGCATGGGCTCATAGAAGTTGATATCAATGGTACTCAGCCCATACTTCATTTATCATTCTTAATTAAATAAATTGTGAAAATTTCAAAATATTTAACCAAAATAAATTATCATAACATATAACCTTTTATTTAGGGAAAATTCACGGGATACCATTAATATATTTGCTAATTCATGAAATACCACATTAAAAAAATAGTTTTTGGGACTGGGTTGCTATCCGCAGTACAAAATTACTAATCACCGCAATACAATTTTTTTAAATCATATTAACGTTGTAAACATGATACAACATAGTGTTGTAAATGTTTTTTGCCGAAAATATCGTTTCGCATCATAAACCATTAAAATAGTGAAAACGGTAAATAAAAGACATAAACCTGTTATTAGTAAACGTAAAAAAATTTATGTCCACGTTATTAAACGTTACGTTTCACTTACATCTGATGAAACTATAAACATTTTTCTACTTTTTGTACAAAAACCGGGGTATGTAAAGTAGGAAGCAGGTAAAAACGTCAGTTTCTGGTTAAAAACTCTCACACTATATATAGTCGAATCCCCCTAAAAAAAATTAATTTCTCTTTTACTCACTCTCTCTCCTATCTCTCTCTTCCATCAGACCTCCCTTCTGCTTGCCGGAGCCGCCACCTCCCGCCGCCGGAAAAATTTTTCAGTGAGTTTTTTGAATTTTTTTTCCAACTTATAAATTTGGGTGTCCTGAGTATGAATCTGTTGTTAGTTTTTTGAAACTAAACTTCATATGAGCTAGATCTAGCATGGAAAATTCGGAACAAAGTTGAAAATTTTAAAAAAGAAGAGTTGAGCCCAAATCTGGCTCGACCTTACCAAATCTGAGCTCTTGGGGCGCTCGACCAGGGCTGACTCGAGCCTTCACGGTGCTCGAATTGTTATTGCTCGAGCCCTACCTTGGCTCGCCCATTTTTTTCCTACTTTGAGCCCTTGTGCAGCTCAGCCTGAAGTAACAAGAGCCGCTGCAGTGCTCTACCTTTGCGAGTTCGAGCCCCGCTATGGCTCGAACAAATTTTTTCATTTTTTTTTCTGACTCGAGCCCTTGGGCGGCTCGACCTGGGCATAGTAGAGCCCTGGTGATGCTTGTTTTTTTTCATGGTCGAGCCCTGCTACGGCTCGTACCTTTGTTTTGTAGCTCGAGCCTTTGTGCGGCTCGACCAGACCCAACTCGAGTCCCTAAAATGCTCTAACCTTGCATACTCGAACCCTGCTGTGGCTCACCTGATTTTTTAAATTGTTGTTTCGAGCCCTTGTGGGACTCGACCATACATAATGCGAGCCCCCTGTGATGCTCGAGTTGTGCAGGTTCGAGCCCTATTGTGGCTCGAACAATTTTTTTTTATTTTTTAATGTTGAATTATAATTTTCTGAACTATAACTGTTTGATATTCATATGCAGCAATGGACAGACATAAAAAAGTAGTGAAACATGTATACTCCAATAAGAAGAAAGACCGGGTTATGGAGCAGCCTATGACAACTTCGTACCGTCGTGCACGTGCTCCTGGTGAAGTGCCAAGTAATCCTGCCCCCCGCATGGAAGCAACACGTCACTCATCATTCCAGCCGGGTCAATCTTTCAATGACCCGGCATTTCAGATACCTGCACCACCAGGGGGAAGCGGTGGATGACTCGGTGATGTACGATCATATACCGTATAGGCGCTTGCAAGTGTTGTCATCATCTAGCAGTGGTTGGTCTGCAGAGCCGCTGCACAACACTAGCTTCAACATCTCGGGTGAGGGAAGCCACCACATTTCTCCTTTGCATGCTCAGCTGTCAGGCGGGAATAATTCATCACACCCACCACGTCCACACACGCACGTGCTGATGAGGACTTTGTGACGATCAAGTGTTCACCATTTGTTGATGACGATGGTGGTGCTGCTGCGGATGATGAATCACCCGACATTAAGGAGGAAGATGATGAAGATGATGCCGTGATTGATTAGAAGGATGACACTGACGAGGAAGCAGCGCTAAGGATGGTCGTAGTGATTCCTACCGCTTGGAAGTTGACAGAGGTGCCAGTTCCTGACGGTCCACTACTTATTAGTGTTATCACTAGCTTCGGGGGTCATGTAGCACTTGACTTATGGTGCTCGACTCAAGTATGTTATCTTTCTTCTCCTATATTTGATCATGTAAATCACATTACGTTTTGTAAGTGTTAAATTGTTGGTCATTATTAAGGATCATGGGGTTTTGAGTTTCAAATCCCGTAAGGTGATGCTTACTAGCTGGCCAGAGGATAAAGTTTCTTGCAAAAGAGCAAGAAACATGATTAAGTATTATGGTCTAGAGCACATACAGGATATTACAATGCCACAGAACAATATGTCCCTCATCAGTGCTTTTGTGGAGAGGTGGAAGCCTGATACAAACTCATTCCATATGCCATTTGGCGAGATGACGATTACCCTGCACGATGTGTGGATGATACAGCAAATCCCCATCGTTGGTCGTGTAGTGCAGGGACAGTCGTCCACCCTTGAGCTGAAGGAAGTAATGGCTGAGTGTCTTGATTTTGGGGAAGATATTCAAACTATGATAGAGACACTATGGAATACCGGTGTTGTATCCATTGCGGGCTTAGTGTAGCACTGTAGGTATGGACATGAAGATCCAATGAAGCATGCGTGTGGTTGGTTGTATCATTTGATCAGTACCACCATATTAGCTGGAAAATCACATGGTCGTCTGAGTCCATAGTTGTATTGGTTACTAGCTTCCATGAGGCATGCTACGAAGCTTAAAAAATATGCATGAGGAGCTGGTACTCTTGCATGGTTATATCGTCAGCTTGGGATAGCCTCTTGTGCTGGCTCTAGTGGAATAGGTGGTTGTATGACATTGCTTGAGGTATGAGTGCTAATGTGCATCTAGTACCAGACGACTCATAAAGTATTAATAATTATTTATGGATAATCATGTTATTGTTTTTTTATATGCTCAGTGCTGGATTTATGTGTACTTCCCCACTTTAAGGCCATCGATTAGCCTAGACTGGTGTGCTCAGGATGACAGACCTAAGGTTCTAAGATGGGTGCGGTCTAACTCTCAGATTCATGATCATCGGGCGTTGCAAGGCTATCGTGAGCATTTAGATACTTGATTGCTCTTAATGTAAGTGTTTGTAGTTGTTAACACATTAAACCATTATTATTACCCTATTTTTTCTTTTGTTGTTATTTACATTTTACTATCAAATATTGTAGATTGATTGGTTGTCGTACGGTCGAGAAAATGTTAATGTTCATGGAGGACGTACATGGTACAGGGGTACCCTACAAATTATGGGGGTAAATGAGCCATACATGCCAGAGCATTGTCTACGCCAGTTTGGGTACGTTCAGTGTATCCCATTACATCCTATTAGACCCAACTCAAGGTCTGAAAAAAGAGGGAAAAACAACCATACATCTGGGTATACCCCCCAATGTATAGTGTGTGGGACAGCACACCTAAAGTGTTGGTGTCAAGTCCAGGGTATGAACGTACAAGGGCTCGGTTGCATGCTTGTGTCCCAGAGTACCTGGATTGGTACACCAAACACACCCATCCAAAGATTCTGAACCTAGAGAGTTATGACAACACATTGGTTTATCATCCAGATCCCGCCTTAGTGCGTAATCTTTTATAGTACACCATGAAATTTCCTTTTTATTTTTTATGTGCACTTACCTGACCAAGTTTGTTGCAGCTATTGTCTGAGGCAAGTTAGCTTGCACGCCTTTACTATCCAGAGAACTGTACCTGGGACTGGTCATACTATCATCAGGGAATGCCAGAGGATGAACAAAGGGCTACAACTCATGGGATTGAGGATGTGTTCAGCTCTTTATCCATATGGGATGGTTACCAACAGCAGCATGGTGCACCTTAGTTGTTCTTAGCTAGGATCTAGATGTAATAGACTTTAGTACCATCTTGCAACTATTTGTTTGTCTTTGATTTTTCCTTGATGTAATAGACTTACATACAATTTGTGTGGATTTCTCTATTTCTACTTATTAAGAGTTGAAAAAAAAAACGGGTTAAAACCTTAACTTATGTTATGTTTGAAGTTTCATTGATCTATGATATGTTGGATTATTTCCTTACAAACCTAATGTTACTACCACGAGAATTGAAACATATCCAAATGTGGAAACCTTAACTTGTTTTATGTTAGAAGTTTCGTTGATATATGATATGTGGGATTGTTTCATTACAAACCTAATATTACTACCACGAGAACTGAAATATATCCAAATGTAGAAACCTTAAATTGTTTTATGTTAGAAGTTTCATAGATATATGATATGTGGGATTGTTTCATTACAAACCTAATATTACTACCACAAGAACTGTAATATATCCAAATGTAGAAACCTTAACTGGTTTTACCGTGCCAACCCAGAAGATTCCTAAAGAGTATTATCAATTGTTTATAACAACATCAATTACGCAATAACCAGTAACCTAATTGTTTCCTGAACTTTGTCTCTCTATTCATTGTCCTATTATATTACGTCACATCTCGTAAGTTGGTTCTTGCTGTTGGAATTCATCGTCATCGGGCTTAATAGGATCATAAATAACAAGTAATGGAATATGTTCCATGAAATCATTATACTCCATATAATTTTTCATCATCTTGCAAACTGATGTATCAGTTCGTACATGCATAAAAGTCCACTTGTAGTCACCCTCAGCCCCAAATACACCATTATTGCTATGTTTATTCTGTTGAGGAGGGACTGTAGAGCACGAACTACTCGTCGTTGTAGATCATGGAGATTACTATGATATGGCATACTTATTTCTACGCGGCTATGCCCCATCCTTCGCTCAAACTGTGCACCATGACGGCCGAAAGTAGCTACATAATTAACGTGCAAACTAAAAGGAAACTCCTCATTTAATTTTGAGAGCGAAGTGTGGCGTAAGATATAAAAAATTCATGCAGGTTGTAATTAGAAAGATTTTGAGAGCATGAGGTAAGGAATGAGTATGTTGGGAGACCCATACCCCCTTTTATAATACAATAACGGTCACAAACATGCCCAACGGCTAGTTCAACGGCTAGTGCAAAAAGTTAGGTTAAAACGGTAACATGAAACAAGCTATGACTGTATATGGTACAAACGTTAGATGCTAATTATTATTTTTTTGGGTGCTTGCTTAAGGCGCGACCTGGCAATGCAAAAGCTACATAATATAGTGACGTTCAAATGTAAGATACAGTAAAAAGAGGCAAAGAACACTTAGCCTTAATTAATCAAAGTACATCCTTTAATAGTTTGTTATGTCTTAGAGCCAATTTGAATGTGTGTGTTCTATCAACGCATTGGTGTCTCCACTATCATCTATGCCCTCCGACCGGTTCGCAAATGAGGAGTCACTGCTTAGAATGATAATCTCTGGGATCTTCTTCCTTGTCGTGGATTATGCATAAGAAGTTAATGCATTAACCTGGTTTTGAATGGTGTTGAGATATTGTCTAGGAGTTGGCGTTGAGTAACCATTGAATAGGGCTTCATCATTGTAGGTGAAATTGTCTGACCCTATTTCTCTGAAGAAATTAGAGTCTACATCAAAATCGGTGAGAACATCTATGCCCTCCAACCGGTCAGAAAATGAGGAATCACTGCTTAAAATTATAATCTCCGGGATCTTCCTGCTCGTTAAGATTTTACTTTTGGAGGATGAACCTTTAGATATGGAGGTTTTTGGTGTCGTCCAGACTTGCTTTCTTTTGATGGATTTTTGTGCTTTGAGTGACAGTTCCTTCTTGGGTGCCATTCGTAGTGACGATTGGACAATAATTTATGACTGAAATCAAGTTATGGCGTAAGGTATGAAGATTTCACTCTGTGAGTAAGTGGACAGATATTAAGAGCAAGAAGTGATGGACTAATTGGTTGGAACACCCATACTCCCTTTAATACTATCAGGGTAACGGTCACTAACGTGCCCAATGGCGATTAGACAACTTAAACATTGAATACCCCTCTTTTATTGTCCTTGATTAAGACATGACTGATAATCCGTTGAATTGACAACAGACTGAAGAAAAAGTAAAAATGACACCTAAAAGACACAGTTCCCATGCAATAGGATTGCATCCAGTACAAAGTGAATTAAAATTTACCGTTGGTAATTACTTTTGCCAGCAAGAGGTACATAACTAGGTCACTGTTCCTATACAATAGGACTACATCCGGTACGTAGTGAATTAAAAGTTACCGTAGGTAATTACTTTTGCCAGCAAGAGGTATATGTACCAGGTCACTATTCCCGTACAATATGACTGCATCCGGTACACATACCAGGTCACTATTCCCGTACAATAGGACTGCCTTGAGTACAAAGTGAATTAAAAGTTACCGTAGGTAATTACTTTTGCCAACAAGAGGTACACGTACCAGGTCACTATTCACGTACAATAGGACTGCATCCGGTATAAAGTGAATTAAAAGTTAGCGTTGGTAATTACTTTTGCCAGCAAAAGGTACACATACAAGGTCATTGTTCCGGTACAATAGGACTGCATCCGGTACAAAGTGAATTAAAAGTTACCGTTGGTAATTACTTTTACCAGCAAGTGGTACACATACCAGGTCACTGTTCCCGTGCAATAGGACTGCATCCGGTACAAAGTGAAATAAAATTTACCATTGGTAATTACTTTTGCCAGCAATAGGTACACATACCAAGTCACTATTCCTGTAGAGGTACACATACCAAGTCACTATTCCCGTACATTAGGACCGCATCCAGTATATAAGGTACATGTACCAGGTTACCGTTCTTGAACTTGTAACCTTGTGATTAGCTCATGACCAGCCTCTATATAAGGGATTCCTCCTCCATTTCTTCTTTACACACTCATTCTCCATATTCTCAAATCTCTTACACCATCTCCAGACTCTCTCCAAAAATATATTTCGTAGAAGTGTCCTAGTAGCTAGACATGATTCAATCTTCAGATTCTGATCATGATTATGTTCTAGTATCAAGCAGAGTAAGTATTTTCTATTTTATGTTTTTGTAAATCATTATCACACTAATATTGTATATTTAAACATTCGTCTAACATTCTCTCAACCCTTATTGCTGAAAAGTGACTCAACTACTGATGAAAGTTGGGATAATTTTGACGAAGGATTTCAATATCACCATGCAGAGATGGATGACTACATCCAACAGATGTATAATTGACCATCGGTGGGGGATACAGGTGTCTTATTTGAAACAGATCAGACATTTAGGGGTAAAGAAGAAGTGAAAGCTTGAGTAGATAGTGTTGGCCATCCTAACCATGTCCACACCATAATTCAAAGTTCTCGGGCGGGCCAAGATTTCTACATAACATGCGAGAGGTATTGGAAACCATGAAGGAAACGACAACCTGGTGTCATCATCCGACACAGATCATCTGGTTCAAAGAAATGTTTATGTCCTTTTACAATTAAGGGGTATTTCACAAGCTACGGGTGTGTGTTGAATGTGATTAACGGATGACATAATCATGATCTTGCTGAGCGGACAGAGGGTCATTTTGTGGGTATGCGCCTAACTGAAGAGGAGATGATCATGATCGATCAAAGGACCCGAGTCGGTATGCCACCTTTTGTAATTTATTAAGAGCTCACCACGATTAACCCCAGCACGTCGGCAACCTAGAAAGATATATACAACCGGATTCAAAAGACAAAACTCGAAAAGAGAAATGGTCATTCTATGGTGCAGACTTTGTTGGGTGATCTAATAAAAAACAACTACTACTACGATTATACGATAGAACCAAGTAAGTCAACTTATGTTGTTTCAAATAACTATTATCCTTTACGTTTCATATTAAGTTGATAGATAACTTGATTTTTGATACTTTCATAATTTAGGGGATCGAACACGACATGGGTCCATCTTCTTTGCACACCCTACCTCAAGAGAACTGCTGCATGATTTTCCATACGTCACAGGTATTGATGCGACCTACAAAATGAACATCGCGAAAATGCCTTTGGTTCAGTTCATCGGAGTGACAAGTATAGGCAAGAACTTCAGCATTACCTTCGTCTTTCTTGTATCAGAATACAGACACATACGTGTGGGCATTCAACAATTAAGGGTGCTCCTTGGTCGCACTACAACCTCGACATTTATCACCAATAGATGTCTAGCACTGATGAATCCCTTACAAGATGTATTCCCGAATCTCATCATCTTCTATGTCGGTGGCACATAAGTAGGAACATCCAGGGGAAGGCGGAGACGTATATGGGTAATAGAGGAAGGGCTGCAGCTGCAGTCCGAATGTGGAATTCGGTTGTCTACTCAAGCACAGAGCATGAGTACAACGATAACCTCCAAGTATTCAAGAATACATATAGAAGCTATCCACGCTTCATTACGTATGTGGCGGCAGTTTGGGAGAAACACAAGGAAAGGTTTATGGAGGCTTGAGTCAAGAAAGTGTTGCACTTTGGCAACACAATGACAAATAAGTACGATTTTTAGTCTTGTAATTTGTAAAATAATACAACCATTGTTATAGATCTAAAAAACTTACTTAAACATTTGACAGGGTCGAGCACATTCTGCTCTTAAGGTGAGACTAAAGAGTGCTAGACACACTTTGTATGTAATATTTCCAAAAATCGGCGATCACATGAACACTAGCATCAGGGAGCTGAAAAAGGACTTCGAGTCAGCAAGGACGAAATACAGAAAAGAGCACATAAGGGTTCCGATTACTGACCTGACCGGGAAGGTTAGTATCCTATGCTGGGATGAGCTAGTAAAGAAGCTTGGTAGAGGCGACTATGTTCAAATGGATAGCTCACTTTGTGGGTGTGACAAGGTAACCTCTCATGGATTACCATGTACATGTAGATTAAACTACATGTTGGATAGTGGTATTCTGTGCTCAAAGAGAGATGTACATCGTTTCTAGTACACCTTGAGCTGGAAGAATCACGAATCAACAGTTGATATGCTAGACTACAAGGAGGCAGAACAAAATAGATGGAGTGATATTGTTGCTGAGGTATCATAATCAGACGACCTGACTCTGATGGCCAGATGTTACAATCAAATCCAAAACTTCCTTTATCCAGATCTGGCATGCAAATTAGGAGAACCCTTAGAACAGCTTGGGATTGGCAGACCTACCGGACCTCTAGAGCAAATCGACAGGAACCTTCATCTTGGGAGCGTAACTGACCAAGGGCGAGCCAGTCCGAAGGAGCACCATCAACTGGAAGATCACTAAACAGAAGATCAGCAGATTCGAATCGATTCATGTCCATGAACAACTTCCCATACTACCAGCATTTCCCACCCAACCTATATCAATATATCACTAGGTATATTGATGTTCGTGGAGATGGTAATTGTGGATTCAGGGTGGTAGATGATTACCTGTATTTAGACCAAGATAGGTGGAAACAAGTCCGTAAAGGATTGTACCAAGATATGAAGAATACAGAGTCGTTGAACCATGCATACAGGGACATGTTCAACGAAACAATGTATAACCAAATGTTAAGAGAGTTTCGTTGGAGTGGGGATGGGCCAGCACCTCTGGAGAAATGGATGACCATGAAAATGGGGATCGTGATCGCGACAAAGTACACTTTGATAGTAGTTTTCTACTCTACTTTATATGGGGGTATGACAAGTGCTACATACCTTCCGATCGAAAATCATACCAATCGTGATAGACCAAGAGGAGAGATCCACATCGGAGTTTTCCCCAAGGGCCATTTCGTAAGGTTTTGTATGATTGATGACTCCCCACTCCCTCTGTCTATCCGCAGTGGTTTTATTATAGAAATCCAAACACTGTTGAAACTTGGATTCATCATTTACAATCTAGGTTATATAGATGGTTTGTAATGTAACTTAGTTTTTCTTTAATTAGTTATTGTAACTTTTTTGTTGTAATCATTTTGACTCAAATTTGGTCATTCAATTCTCATTTGTTTTAGGAAAAATGTCTCCCCACAACATTCCATCTTATACAACTAAGTTTGGTGAATTTGTTTTTACTGCAAATAGTAAAGTTTTTGCTATTCGCAGTACAAATTAATTTTAAATCATATTAATAGTGTAAACACGTAAAAATGTAATCCAACACTTTTTTTCTTAAAAAAAATTTCCAGTATTGATTACAACAAAGAAGTAAGTATCAAAATTCGCTACTAATGAACTACAAACTTCTTGGGTTAAATTACTTTCAGATATCATTTTCTGGAAGAAAAAAACACAAGGACACACCATTACATGTTTACAACGTTAATATGATTTTTTAAAAAAATTGTACAGCGCTGATTAGTAATTTGTACTGCGAATAGCAACCCCCTTTTTGGGATATCACAAAAACTTTTTAAATTCACGGGTTACCACAAACCTCATAATGGACGTTAAACTGTCCGTTAAAAAAGCGTGCAAAATGATTTTTCCCTTGGTTCAACATTTGTTTTTAGTTTCCAGTTCATAGGATACCATACTTTAACTTCTAAGTTTATAGGATATAAAAAAAAAAGAATTCACGGGATACCACGTATAACGGTCAAAATGTTTCAATAGCTATATTCCAACGGTAAAATTTCCCTCTCCTTTCTTCCAAAAACTACTCCATTCAAGTAGATGAATCTCAAGAACCAGAGGACTTGCAAAAGGGTGCTAACTACAAAGGAAATAAAGACTGTGACTAGTGCTGATGATCTAGCTTGTGTTTTAGAGCGGGGACCATATCTATCTTGCCTAAAAGGTGTCGTCCAATGGAATAAGACACACACATAGTAATTATAACAGGCTCTCCCAATAGATCATTGATTGGATGAGGTTTAGCTTTGTTGGTACTCTACACTAGCAGTGTATTTTTTGAAATAATTCTTTGGTTTGTGTTCTAAACATGATGATTTGGCTGGTGTTTGATAAGACCATGAGTGTTTGTGCATAAATATAACCAGTTGAATGGCTTAAATAGGGTCACAAATGACAAAAGTAGTCGTTGGAATAAGGGAGAGAAAAAATGTCACCATTTGAATATAGTTGTTGGAACATTCTGACCGTTATATGTAGTATACAGTGAATTTTCAATTTTTTTGTGGTATCCCGTAAACTTTAAAATCAAAGTATGGTATCTGGTGAATTAGAAACTAGATTTAAAGGTTGAACAAGGGGTAAAATCGTCTTTTCGGACCTTTAGTCAACAGATAATTTAATATCTGTTACAAGTTTGTGGTATTCGATGAATTATGAATTTTTCTTACTGGTATCCCATTTTTTAAAAAAACGTAATATTTTGTGAACTAGCAAAGTTTTTAGTGGTATCCCCTGAAATTTTCCTTTATTTTATATGTTAACATTGAATTTAATTATTTTGATTTTTCTGACATTTTTGTCAATTTTTATTAAAAAATAATATTAAGAAATTTCGTAGAAAAATAATATGTTCTACTAGTATAATAAATTTGATTGTTTATATAGAATAATAAATATGCAAATAATAATGATAATATAAGTCTTAATAAAAAAATTGTATGCCAAATAAATATATGATAATATAATACCAATTCTCATACCAACCATTATATTGCAATTCCTACCGTCTTAAAAAATGACAATGTCAAGTTCCCATAGAAAATGACAATGTCGTTCTATGGCACGGTGCTCTCCCCTCTCTTCTCCCTCATTTCTTTAGCTACTTTATTTTTTTAAAATAATTTCTTTGCTACATCCTAATGTAGCCATAGATGGCTACATATATGTACATTTGTTCTATAAAAACTATACTATTAGTAAAAAAAGTTGTACAAATGTATATGTAAAGTTATACATTGAATTCTGAAATTCTACTAGATGTACATTCAAACTTCTTAAACTGCACAATAAGCTTACAAAACCTGTACTTTTATACTATACAGAGTGTACAATTTTAATGCAGCCAAAGATAGCTACATATTGTTGTAGCCAAGAATGATTGTTTTTTTTTAAATAACAATACATGCAATTGCTGTCAAATCGACTTATGGCATCCACAGTGGTGTGGATTCCTTCCAAAATTGTTAGTAAGAAATTAAATAAGTCTACAGTGGTGGTGAATGTACGGAAAATCAATTTGATTGGTTGTATACACGGGTAAAGTGAAAAGAAATAATGGGAGGAGAAAGAAAAAAAAATGATGGAAGGGGTGAGAAAGTTAAAAAACTATTATAGGGATTAACAAATTGATGAAGTTCCTTACCTATTAAAAAAAAATATTATGATGTGGCACCTAGGATACGTTAATAACCTAATACACATTGTGGATGCCCTTATATCCCTCTTCCTCCCCCGGCCAGGGCTTTTGCCTTTACATTTAGATTGGTAGTTTGACTTTTCTATTTTTGTTGGCGGTGTTCTTGCTGACGGCTTTAATATGTACATGATCGGGAAGCATGCCAGATTGGTGGTCTATTGTTTGGTTGCTAAGAATGCCATTGCAAATGGGATTTTTTTTTGATAGTTGACTGGAAAACCCAGTTTATAGAGGCAATACTATGGCATATAGCCTTTCTCGCCATGATACAAAATAGAAGAGAAAATAAGAGGACAAAAGTACAGACAGATTGCGGGAGGAAAGAAAACATGAGAACAAATTAAATGGAGACGGCGCCAGTAGATGGAGGCTCTCTTTACTGAGTCTGCGGTCACCTCCCAGGTCGGCGCTTTGCCTTTAAAGACAGCTTTATAAACGTGTGAAAGTTGCACTTCAAGCTTGGACACCGGTCGAGAGAGCAATCGTGTTTAATGGAGCCACCAAAACGCATTAATGCCGGGAATTCTAACTATGTTGATGCCGGGGGTGAGAGTTCTTCACTTTGGTTTTGGCCACCGGACGAGAGAGATTGCCTTTGACGCCTTTAGCTAGAGGAGAAGGTCTCGCGAGCTGCTTTTCGGTTAGTTTTTCCCGGGCTCGACTACTACGTTTGGCGATTTGCGTAAAGTTTTGTAGGGAAATCTCTGGGTGTGGGTAATGGCAACCAAGCTTACATCCAAAATCTAGACACTTTCTAGCTTCAACGAGGAAGGGACTGAGAGGAGAGGGGGAAGAGGAACTAGCAAGGAAAGAACCATAATTAGTTGACGAGCTATCGGGTGAAATAACTACTTCCAAATTAATACTGGGCATCAAGGAAGAAGGAGAGGAGAGGGGTGCGGGGGAGGCAATCGAGGATTGACAGGTAGCCGGACTGGCATGAGGAGCCAGAGGAGAAAGGCAAGAAGGTAATGATGGGGATGAAATTGATGTAGTCGGAGATGTCGGGATGGGAGGGATGGGTTGTCTGACGGCTTCATCATTAAGTTCCTCTCTGGGTTGTGAATTGGGATGGGAAATGGGAGGGTAGTGATTAGTGAGGACAAATGGCTTGTCTGACTGTTCCATGAATGAGACACAAAAAAATGTCTCTGGATGAATTCGAATTTTTTGAAGTAATCCTTTATCGAGGAACGGAAAAATCTGATTGGGTATACTTACTGGGAATATAAAAGGATTATCATTAAGTGTAATTAATACACCACTTGCATAATTAACTTTGCCAAAGTAAAGAGTGCGGCCTGGGGAAGAGAAATGCCTTGGGAGAGGTGATACTGGACAACAACTAATGGGACGGAATATTTTATCCATATAATCGAACAACTTTTTTGAAGGAGGGGATGCCTGCGACGTCGTTTGGGCTTTCCAATTAATATTATTTTCATCTTGCTGCGCCGCCTGGGGTTCCGTCGACCGGAAAACATCTCGATCATTTTCATAGCAGTGTAGAGAAAGTTTTTCCGACGAGTACTCCATAATGCCAATCCTGAATGTTTGACCTTCTACTTCCACCATGACTTCTTCATTAATAATATTCATCTTCTTAGTTTCGATTACTGCCTGGACCTCTACGAACTTAGGGAGGCAATGCA
This sequence comes from Limonium bicolor, assembly GCA_023374045.1. Taxonomy (NCBI): domain Eukaryota; kingdom Viridiplantae; phylum Streptophyta; class Magnoliopsida; order Caryophyllales; family Plumbaginaceae; genus Limonium; species Limonium bicolor. The sequence continues at coordinate 16,867,998 of CM041777.1, forward strand.
TGTCACTAGCAATAGATGAGATTTCTTCAAGGTGCCTAGTGACTGATCGAATGGCAAGTTCTGACCAGGACTGCAAGGGAAGTCCCCTGATTGCTATATTCGTGGACCTACTGGAGAGTTGATCGTCATGGTTCCATCTACGCTTGACCCATCCCAGGTCTTCACCCAAGTTTGATTGAAGAGCGTCCTCCGATTTTTCAAGCGATGAGAAGATTACCACATACTTGAGTGGGGATAGGCAGATGACTGATTCTATGTTTTGCTCCCAATCTTTCAGCCTGTCCTCAAACATTCTTAGACTTATTCTAAGTGGCAGGAGAAAAACGATACCTCTTTCAAGTTTTTCCCTCATCTCCAACGTAGGCTTTAGGCTGATAGAACCTTGCGAGTGCAGATTTTGTCTAGGGGGTGAGTTGCTGAGCAGTGGTGATGATGGTCTCTGCTGGCTCAGGCCTGCTTCGAAAGCTTGGGGTTTTGGGATCCATCCCTAAGATGGAAATCCTGAGATACGATGTCGGTCTATGGCCGTTTGGATTTGCAACTTGTGCCCATCTACCATCTTCCCATTAGTTTCCTTTATTGCTAGATCTGCATCCATCTTAAGTCTGTACTCCACAAACCCATACCTTGTTTTAGTTCGAATCCGTGGAGCCTTCAGAAGTCTGATGCCCACGATTGGGCCAAACTTGTCAAAAAGTTTACAAATGGTGCCATAACTGGTTGCTGGGTGGATGTTATAAATAAAGACAGTTGCTCCTGGGGTGGGAGAACCGTCCACGTCTGGAGATAAGCTATTAGTAAGAGCTGAAGGAAAAGACAGGTTACGGGTGTACTTGAGGGGGGATAAGATGCGGAGGGTGTTTGGGCGGGGGGTGGTGGATGTATGGAGCTACAGGGTGGAGGGGGGGTGGTGGATGTATGGAGCTACAGGGTGGAGGGGCTAGGGGGAGTGGCGGAGGCATGGTGGCTTGGTGAGCGGTTGAGAGAGGAGGAAGGACGGGGGGCTATGAGAGAGAAGAGAGCCATTGCTAGCCGTCCTTTATCCTATAGAAGATATATGATATGATCGCGCCGTTGCAAATGGGATGACGGAGGTTATCAATCTGATGCTAGATTTGGAGGGATTTGCTTTTGTAGAACAAGATCGCAATCTCCTGGGGCTTGGTGGAGCTTTGCAACTTGGATGGATGGTGGAACTCCTGCTCTTTCATCCCTTCCCATCTCACAATGGTTCCTTTCCACATGCAAGGTCCCCAGTCGCTTCAACCGCGTTCAGTTTCACTTCCTATGCCGGTCACAACCATCGTCCAACTTTGTTGTCTCCATCTCAGCTATATTCTCATCTTTGCTCATTTTATTTTGCTCTGCATGCGAGATTGAAGACCAGTGCTGGTTTCGTTCTGTAACCCCATCCAACATTAACACACTTACAATAAACTGCAGCGGAAAAACAACCTCATCACATACTTAACTCGTTGGTGTTACACGCCGTTAGCCACCCACGTGGCTAACAAGGCTAATACACATACATTGTACCGGTCTGATGGGCTAAATTCCCGAGCGACTAAACATTACTATCCCTTTCCATTAACACACAACAAAACGTACACCTTCCAACTATACCGAGTATTAATAAACTGGTGCCGACAACAATTTCGGTTACTACCTACTGATATATACACTTAGATGTTCACCCATGTACAATGTCTACCCGTCCTACTCTCGGACGGCTTCCAGCTCTCTGTACCTGAAATAGGAAAAGAAGAGAAAGGGTGGCCCCCAAGGGGCTCAGCACCTTTGCTGGTATGGTAATCCCGCAGCCCACATGCTACCGGGCCACGCACAACTAATTGTCGTCTTAGCATGCGGTTGATTATATTTAAATCATGCATGTAACAGTGAACACACATCACATAACATTTCGCCTCATGGGTTCATCAAACAGATAATATATCCTTACTTAATAAGTCACTCATGGTATTCAATATCCCTAGAGTGTTCCTCCTCTAATGGAGCTACTTCCTTAACAGACGACACTTACCCTTAAATCGGGTTAACTTAAACGCCTCTTTTCTCCAACTGGGATTCATATGATCCACATACTCCACATTTTACAACACATAACATACTCTACATAATAACACTTAACAACACTTTGCACGTTTCCACGTACACAACATAACACCGCAATAGATATTGCATCACAACAAAGATACTTAACACAACGGGAATGGTCCTCTTAGGAACCGACCCAACATTGTCAATACACTGGTGAGCCTAGAGAATGTTGCCAGTCTAATGAGCTCGTTACATACTCGTTACCGTCTCGTTAAATGAACGGTTAACTTAACACAAGGTGTCCCGGATATAGTGATCCAAGCACACCGAAATAAACATAACAAAGTAGCCCCTGTGGCCCGACGTGAGTCAGTAATAGCCTTGGTTAAGCTAAAGGGAAGGTTGGGAACCAAATTGGAAACAACCATAACATACAGAGAGGATCGAACCTGCTATGACAACGACCCCCATACTCACACGCGTGGCCGGAACAGACCGGACTCCTCATTCCCCCATTAGCACTTGTCAGAAGTTCGTCATTGAACTTAGTTAAACAATCACAACATTGGGTCAAGTCTTGTTAGACACACACAAGGGAAGGGAGAGTTGACTTCACATATAAACATCACACACAAACATCACATATCCAACTCACGCATAGCCGTGGTTAGAACGTTCCTTAGGTCGGAAACGTTATTACCGGATACCGTTCTCTTACGTTTACCTAATAGTGGTTAACTAGCCCTTCAAGCGCATTAGAGGTTACCGGTATCGGCACGTAAACATACAATAACAATAACGACTGTAAACTCGTTTCATGATTTATATCATAACGTGGCAAACATACAGAAAAACACATTGGCATACAAGCCGGTGTAATCCGGTAGGACACAGGTTGCAAGAAAACCATACCTGTCACCGGAGTCCACTTTACCACGTCCACTTATGTTCCTCGAGCAATTCTCGAACAACTGATAACATTACATGTACTTTTATTAACATCGATGTAACATGATTGTTTAAGTCTAATGCTTATCTTTCTAACCATCATCACTCCCTAATGTTGGACCACTAAGTCATTGTAATTTAAACTTAATCATATAAGTTAATCACTTCTCATTACACCTCATACTTGTTTACATCTTAAGGCCTTTACATGTCACCAAACAAGGCCTAAACATCATCTAAAACCATTACCATCCAATCCCCCATCATTAGGAGCCTTAAACAAATTTTTTTCTTCATTTCTGGTCTGGACCGCCCCTCTGGGGCGGTCCCAGGGGCGGTCCACAACAGATGCTACACGTTGTTTTTTTTTTTTCACTTCTCTGCACTGGACCTCCCCACAGGGGCGGTCCGTAGGGGCGGTCCATGCAGAACCAATTTTCTAATGTGCTTTTCTCCTCTTTCTGAACTCCAAATTCATCCCAATTTTTTCCTATGCTTTACACATGTTCTACCACATGTTATAACATCTTTGGGCACACTTAAACCCTCTCGAAACATCCCAAAAATTCCTTAAACTTTTACTCAACTTTTACTCAGTCCTTAACACTTAGAACATTTTTTTTCTTACACTTGTAACTATATTCTTGCCTAAAACTTCACCTAACCAAAGTACTCCCTCACTACCTTATAACCACCCTTTTAAAACATCATTTGCACTACACTCATCCCCTTTACACGCACTCCTCAAGTCTTTCCCACAAGTTCATAATTAAACCTTCACAAGGCGTTACACTTTCATTGTTCACCAAACTTTGCACAAGACTTTACGACACCTCCACCATCACCTTGGTGTATCAAGAAATCATCCATTAGTTCCCTAAATCTCCAAGACTATGCTAAGGCATCTTAACACCTAAGAAACCTTAATTCACTTTCTTTCGCCATCTTAACACTTAAAAATTCCTAGTACCTTCTAGGTCAAAAAATCTCATTACAACACATAAATCCTTTTGTTTATCAACTAAATTTCGCCATAGCTTCTCTTGTATCACCTTACACCAAAACACATTGTTTTTCACCTTTAGACAATCAAGACATTCAATATCTTAATACACACTCTTATACACAAACATAGGTTTTTTTCATCCTTTAACCATCAAACACATTCACCTTCACAAGAGATGTTCTTTACACACAACTAAACCTTTAAACTACACTACATCACATATAGTGCAAAACTTAAATTGCTTGGCACTTAGGCCCTTAAATAACATGGCTCTTAGGCCCTTAAATTGCATAACCATAAACACTGAATTTCCCACATTAATTTGCCTTGACCTGCAATCACACAACATCTCATATGCCCTTAATAAACTCCTTTTTGGATAGTTTGCTATCTCATTTCCCTTGGCTCTTTAGGTAGTTTATAATAAGCATTTTAAAGCTCAATTTCCTAGGACACATAAAACTTCATTAAGGTAGCTCATTTACCTCTCTTTCTTCAAAACTTCCTCATTGTTTTTCCTTGCCCTTCTTGATTAAAAATCGGCAAGGTGTTTTTGATTGCTTGTCAAATTCTAAGCAATATACAAGTAAGGATAATGAGCATTAAGCATTATACCTAAGCTCATGAACAAACCATTAGATTAACAGAAGTGTTTAAACACTAAATGAGATGTTACCTTGGATTTGCAAGGGAACTTGATTAAATAGCAAGAGAGGACTCCACCTAGTCCTTTGAAGTTTGGAATGAAGCTAAACAAAAGCAAGAGAAGACACCATTACAAGGCGATTCTCGGCCATGAATAAAAATGAGGGAAATGCTAGTTTTCTTTGACTTTTATTACCTTAGAACCAAGAAGAACAATAAGGTGCAAGAAATGGAGCTTTTCCTCCATCAATGGAGATTCTCCATGGAATCAAACTTGAGCTCTTGAAGTTTGAAAAGAGGGAAATGAAGAGCTTGCTCCAACTAGAAGAATGGTAGTCTCGGAATTAAATTCGGATCATGGAGTCATGAGTTTAAGCATTCAAAGATGGAGAATTGGTACTTGCTGTAGCAAAACGATGGAGAAGGGAGGATGGAGATAAGTGACGGTGGGAGCAGGAGAAATGAAGGAAAAGTGAGGAGAGAGGTAAGCTTTGGAGATATTTATGTTTTAAGGCAAAAGTAACCTTTTACTTACTTTTCTTTCTTTCTTTTAATTGGCTGACTTGGTATGGTGACTCACCCTCTAAAACCGTGCCCCCCTTTAATATATAACAATATATGGCCTTTTTGACCAATTTTTGACTTATGTTGACTTATAACTTAAACTAGCACTATTTGAGCACTATTCACAAACAAGGCACATATTGTGAAATTTTTGATTTCCCATTGATATAGACTTCTAAATGTGATACTATATAGTACACATGTTAATTAAAGAGTAATGATGGACATTTAGCCATTCAAAACTCATTTACAAGACAATTTTTCAAAAACGTGCTTTAAGACTCCTTAAAGCACATTTTGTGTTTTAACTTGTTTTCAAGCTTTGTTTTCTTTAGTAATTGATTTAATAGCTCATTAACACATAATAAGGTATAGGTGACCATTAGGTCTTATACAAATTTATCCCAAGCTTAGAGCACTTTTAGCCCATATTGACCTTAAGGTATTTATTATGTTTTGTTTGGTTTCATTGTCTACCAAGGTTTCCTAAGGACTTAATTAGCCTTATAAAATCATAATTAAATGTTATTAAGTCTTGGTAGGCTCTTTGGTCTAACCAAGTTCTCATAGCTTAGAGCATGTTTTTGCTCATACTGTATCTTAGTGCTTTATTGCATTTACTAGGTTTAAATTGTTCACTGATGTTTCTAAGGCACTTTTTAGCCTTCACATACCATAGTTTAATGTTTACAACATATCGAGGTTTGGGGTATTCAATCTACCCCCCTTAAAAGAACTTCATCCTCGAAGTTCACACTTCCCACACATCATTAGATTAGAATACGGGGATTACTTACAGAAATAAACTTCTATAATCAAACACACTTTACATCATAACCTCGGACTAATGGTCCGGGCAAACATTCACATCCACACATAACACAACATATTCACATGATACCTCGGACTCAATGGTCCGGTATCTTAACAACACTTACACATACATAACAACCCCTTTGACTCACTGGTCTTGGGTAACATAACACAACATTAGACATAGGTCCCGATAACATAACAGTCTTTAGACACATAGGTCTATGAAACACAACACATTTAGACTCATAGGTCTTGATAGCCTACACTTTTGGAACTCAAGGTCAAAATAACATTTATTACACATACCACCAACATGTCATAGCATGTATAACAATCAAAAATATCCTTGATACACACTGTGATCCCGCAGAACCCGGTCGCGATGGCACCTTCCGTCCCCGTGCCTTTGGGAGATCAAAACAATCACTTAAATTTAAAATTTTTCCTTGTGAGGTTAAGTAAGAAGACTTTAATTATATAAGTATCTATCGACGTTTTATAAATACCAATTCAAAATCCTTTTTGAAAACACACACAACTCCAAGTCCAACTTATGCTCTTTGCTTCTTTTCTTAGCGTGGTTATTTGTGACCACTTATAGGGAGTTTCAAGAGTCATCCAACCCTGATGTGATCAGCATCAGTGTTGAACTATATTCCACCCCAATTTGTGTTCGGCTTCCCTTGATCGCATGCAAATCAAGTTCCACTTCCCACTTCATTTTCAAGCATCAATAAATCACTCATTCCAATTTTCTATCTTTTAAACATTCTAGTCATGATCATAACATCTCCAAGGGATAGAACTCCGTCTATCAGTTTTCCATACACTTTAATGTTGTACCTAGGGAATCTTATTCTCACTAGGTTCTATATCGGTTTCATACCTTTCATAAATCACTATATATATATATATACACATATGTTTTATCAAAATACAACACACCATTTCACATTTAACACTATCGGGGTTTGTTCCCCGGGAGTTTCTCTACTCCCACACTTGTACTATCACACACAATGTTAACAAATACACACACTATCAAATGGTATTCGCATCTTCTGTGCGCATACCACAATAAACCATGACTGAATGCGTATGTTTACATTAACACACACACCAATCATCAAAACAATTATTTTGTGCTATGCACAACATAAATCACGTACTCTTGTACGGTAATACACACTAAGTGGTTTTGCGCTCTACCCCTCTTAAAAGGGATTACGCCCACGTAATCAATCACTAAACATTGGCTTAAATGTTCTGCCGTCGTGAAGTGTTTTAACTTCCACGCGGTCTATTACACAATGGATTCTGATTAGAGGATCTTAACCATATTGGCGGTTTAGTTCCTAAACCAAGAATTCTCATTGGAGTTTGTTTAAACTCTTAGTTGGTTTCGATTCTGGCCTGTTAGGCTTCTAGGCGTTAATAATTGGCCATTCACTCATGGCTTAGAGCATGTTTTTGCTCATACTGTATCTTAGTGCTTTATTGCATTTACTATGGTTTAAATTGTTCACTGATGTTTCTAAGGCACTTTTTAGCCTTCACATACCATAGTTTAAATGTTTATCAACATATCGAGGTTTGGGGTATTTCACGTTCACCCGGCATTTTACCAACGGCGGGAACAGGAGAACTGCTAGGGAAGCTGTGGTGGGAGACTAATAGTGAGCGCACCACGTTTTCTAAGAAGAGGGCGCGATACCCTCCGACTGATGCACATGTCACTGACTTATTCATGCTTTACTTTATTTTGAGACAGTTACCATTCGCTGCTCAATGGAGAAGGGCACGTCTTGGCTACAGCTGGGTGTAGCCATCGTTGGCTACATCCCAGCGCGCCTGCCTTTCACTTTTTTTTTTCGCACACATCGGCGTTTTCGTTTTGGTTTTTTTTTAATTTTTTTTCTTTTTTATTATAAAAACATTAAATTATTGTAACTTTTAATATACAAGTCCAAAATGAAAAAAAAATATATCATTGTTCATCTAAATTCAAGCTCTTCAAAACAAGTCCAGTCATGGATATATTTTGACAACTTTTTAAAAATTATTTTTACATGTATAGTGTACAGAACATAAAAGAAAACTTGTACAGTTGGTCAAAAAAACTTGTACAGTTGGTCATACAAACCTGTACAAATGTTCATTAAAACATGTACATCCACACATAAAAACATGTACATCATTACATTAAAAATATACAGATGGTCACATAAATCTGTATGAATCATTAAATATGTATATCCTTATATTAAAACATGTACATATAAGGGAGAAAACTTGTACATATGATCATACAAACATGTACATATGACCATACAAACATGTACATATGTTCATTAAAGAACATGTACATTCTCACATTTAAACATGTACATCGTCACATTAAAACATGTACATTCTCACATTAAAATATGTACATACATCCTCACATTAAAATATCATAGTATACATGTAAAAATAATTTTTTTTAAAGTTGTCAAAACATATCCATGACTGGTTTTATTTTGAAGAGCTCGAATTTAGATGAACAATGATATATTTTTTTTTCATTTTGGAATTATATATTAAAAGTTACAATAATTTAAAGTTTTTATAATAAAAAAACAAAAATAATAAATTCTTTTAAAAACAAAAGAAAAAACAAAAAAAACAAATACAAAGCGCTTACGTGCGCGACTACTGCGCGTGGTAAAAAATGGAAAAAAAAAAGCAAACCTGTCTTCTATTTCACGCGTGCTCCCTCCCTCTCTCTGTATGTAGCCATCTCTGCCTACAGTTACTTGTAGGCAAGATTTTGCGATGGAGAAACCGTTCATTTTATTTAAAAGTGGTTCAAGTCAACTTATTGATTGTTTTTGATATGAAAGTTATATGTTTTATTATAATTATTGTGTGATTATTGTTCAAGTTAAATATAAAGGTTGTTCAACGATATACATGATTTTCGTATAACCAATTGAACGGCTTTGCACCTGTTGAAGAACTGGAAATCGCCTTGTTGGTTTCCACCCGTTCATTTTATACGATTTGATCTAGACAATGTATGATGGAAACTTTTCTAAAAAAAGCTTCATAACATCAACTATCTATACTACATTTACAGTATTTATATAATAGATTTTGAAACTCATAGAAAAATAAGTAGCATATATAACTTTTTCCAAAATGTTTAAGATCGACTTGTAAAACTATAAGTATATTATATATTAATCACGAAAAATTGTAGTTAAAAAGCTGCGAGGTGGATCTTAGGACGATGGGTGCTTCTAGGATCCACTACTAAGATCCAATCGGTTAAGGATTTTAGATAGACCAGACAAAAGCCACCTGAATCCAAAAATATGAACCAATCCAAATCTCAATCGAAAATGACCCAAAATCCTAAACAAACCGACCAGGCCCAAACCGAATGGTATTCTGACCCATAACCATCCAAACCAAAGTAATCCAAACTAAAATCAACCAAACCAAAGTCACCCATAACCAACGATGACCCGAAATCCGAAGTGAGCCGAACCGAAAAGCAACCGAAATCAACTAAATTGGACCCGAACAAAATCTAATGTGACATGAATGAATCACTACAAGAAAACACCTTATTAGAGACGGAATATGAGAAGGATTGGTTTTCAACGTCCAATAGATGTGAATTGGTGACAAACAATCAACTCAACAATTGGCGATGGATTGGAGACGGACTCAGGGCGGGAATGGTGGCGCGTAAAATTTGACTGGCACCAAAATTCACTACAAATTAGTAACAGACTGTCCATCACTAATTTGGTGAGGGACACGTTTCCTTCGCCAAATACCGTGAATTGTTTTGAAAATTTTCTGTATTTCGCCAACTATGAGCCGAATGACGTCGTTTTGTTTTAAGTGGGGGTATTAATCAAATTACACAAAACAACATCGTTTTGCCTTCATTTTTTCTTCCTCTACTGTGTTGTGAATTCCTCTTTATCTTCTTGCTCAATTGAAATACCCCGAACTTAATTAGGGTGATTAAATTACTCTAATATGATATTTGATGGCCTATTAGTGCCTAAAGAATTTTGGTAAAGAAAATAAATCCAAAAGAAAAGAGAAAACGCTTAAAAAGTGAAAAACGCTAAAATAAGCGTTATGTGACCATAGGAGGAATACGACCTCGAAAAGGGTCTTAGATGGATTTCCAAGGCTTAATAATGCCTAATTAATATACGGGAATGATTCCCGAAGAAAACGGATCCATAAAATGAATTAAAAATGCTAATAAAACTTTAGCACACGTTTTTCGAGAAAACCCGAAAACGTGACTTTGACTGGTCAAACGAACCCGTAAATATTATAGTTCATCAAATAAATATAATTAAACATTAATGGGAGCTCAAAAACCAATAAAATTAAAGAAACGAGAAAAATCCGGAAAACGGGCCTGGTTAGTGAATAGTGCTAAAACCGGGTAAATTAACAAGCGTTTTCTGTAAAAGACGAAAAACGCTCCAGCATGTGTGAACAGTGGGGGCCATTTTTTACCACTAATCAGCCTCCCCTCACACACACTAAGCTAGAAAGAAAAGAAAGAAAAGAAAAGAAAGATAGGAGGAAAAGTTAAAAAGGTAACTCTCTCTCCTCCTCATTTTCTTTTTTCTCTCTTCTCTTTCCTCCTTTTCCCTTCCCTGCCGATTTCCCCCCTCTCCCTCTGGCTGGGACGGTTTTGGAGCTTCCTCACCAAGCTCCCATGGCTACTCCATCTTCTCCCTCATGCTCTAGCAACATCCATGCTCCAAATGCAAAATAAATTACATATTCTTTTTCTCCTCCTCAAGCTCTACACTTCCCTCTTTTTAGAATTTCAAAATGATGAAGTTCATCTCCATAGGTTTTGGCCATTTGAAGAGAAAATCACATCTACTTGAAGCTTGGAGTCCCCTCTTTCCATTAAGGTTATAATTTCAAAGAAAAACTTGTTTTTCTTCCCATTCCTTGTGTGGATGATTTTTCCCCACTCACATGCCTTGTTTATCTCTTTGATTGAGCATTGTTTCAACCTTCCCATGGTGGTGGAACTCCCTTCTTGATTCAAGGGTTAAAACCCCTCTCAAAAACTCCAAAGGTAAACCCTAACTATTGGTGTTCTAAGCCTTTCACTGAATTTGTGTTTTCCCAAGGGTTTAGGATTTTAATTATGTTAATTTTGTGTTCCTTAGGTGTTGGAATGGAGTTTGGCAACTCCATTGCCCACTTGACCGAAATTGAGGAAGTGGAGAGGAGAGGAGAAGACTTGAAATGGGAATTCATGAGAATTTAAGGTAAGAAAACTAGCTTAATGACTATTTTAATTGTTTTAGAATTTGGGGTGGGTAAATAAATTGATGAACCCAAGTTATGAATTGAAATATATGTGGAAAGTGTGTTTAGTTGATATTAGAGAGGATTGTGAACCATTTTGATTTAAGGGCCTAAGTGGCATTGCATTTGAGATTTGGTGTTATATTGTTGTTTAATGAGATTTTGGTAAATTTTGATGGCTTTGAGTGCTGGTAGGACCCTTGTATGGGTGTGGATAGTTTAGGATTGATTTTGGTGGGAATGGAAGAATTATGATATGTTTGATTTGTAGGCAAACTATGGCAAAAGTTTAGTAGAAAATACACATTTTTAGATGACTTGGTGAATGAGAGAACCAAGGTGTGTATTGGTTTGAGTAGAGATGTTTGATAAGCTTGAAATGGTAGATGGAGGATGAATATGTGAGTGAGTAAAATCTGTAGCAAATGGGTGTTGAAATGTATTGGAAAAACTAGGAAAGAACTAGTGTGCAAAACATAGGAAAAAGAGAGTTGGACTTGGGTTTTAGAATTGCATTTATCTAGGAATGAATGAGAATGGTCATTAAGTGATTTGGTAAGGTTGGTAGGAGGTAGAAACTATCAAGAAGAAGTAGAAATGCACAAGTGTGCAAAATGCAAAAATGTGAGAATTGGAATTTGTGAATTTGAACAAGAATTGGGTAGTGAATTAAACCAATGATTTGAGGAAGTTTAGAGCATGTTTTAAGGTGATTAAACATGTAGAAAACTTATGGAAAGATTAGGGAATGATTAGGGGTGGATTAAGAATGGATTAGGGGCTGAAAATTGTAATTTTAGCAGCTTTTTAGCAGGGTCCGGGACTTAGGGGGCGGACCAAGTCTCGGACCGCCCTTAAAAATGCCCCGAGAGTTGATGTAGCAGGTTGTCCGGGACCTTAGTCCAGGACGAAGTCCCGGACCAGTAGTAAAATCAGGCCGAGAGTTACTTAAAGCGTTGGTCCGGGACTTTGGGTCCGGACCAAGTCCCGGACCACCCCCAGAAATCAGCAGTGAGTGTTTTAAAGGGCTCTAAACATGGGGGATTGATTGGTATTGGTTTTAGATGATGTTTAGGAGTTGTTTGGTGACTTGTAAAGGTCCTAAAAAGTATAAACAAAGGTTGAGAAGTGAATGAGTAAGTTGAGGAACCAAGTACACTTAAGTAAAACTGAAATAACGGGATACCGGGGTAAGTACGGGAGTAGTAAGTTATGTACCGTATAAGGTTGATATTAATATCAATGTTTGAAACATTATCAGAGGAACAAGTGTGAACCGAGGAACGTGAGGTGAACCGGTAAAGTTAACCCAAGGTGAAAGGTATGATTTTCTCATGCCCTGTATGCTACCTTGGTTACTCTGATTTGTGTGGTTGTTTGATTGTGTGATCACCTTAACAAGATAAATGCACGAATCGGATTGTTTGCACTTGCTTGTGCTTGCATTGTATTGTTCTTGTTGGATTGTAATTTGAAATGAAGCTTGTATAATTCATGAAATGTGTGATTGTGTATGAAGTACTTGGATGTGATTGGGTACTATAGTTTGACTCATAGTTGAGTCTTGTTGAGTAGAGACTCGTAGGAAGAGTCATGTTGCGAATTAATGAAAAAGTGGTAACACACTAAAACTATCGAACCAAGAAACGATAACGTAAAACTATGAACTCACTAGAATGTGAGCAAGTATACGGGATTAGTAAACTCCCGATAACGGTTAGAGAACCGAATTGATCTAATCCACAAAACCATTAATAGTGGAAGTATATAAGTAACCTCTACTTAGAGGATTGATTGTTGTTCAAAGATATGAACTTTGAGAGAAGTAAAGAATGGTAAGGGATCACCAAACCCCTTAGAAAGATAGTCGAACCCCAACGAGAGGATCCGACTAAAATAAACAATGTCCCAAACATGAGAGTATTCGATAAGTTGGGTAAAACCTTAAATCTGAGAATACTAGACATTGAGAATTCCCTAAGCTAATGGAGGATATCGAGAGAGATACTTTTAGGCTAATCTGAGAGATTGTGATATGACTCCGAGAGAGAAGTTTTGGGAATTTGAGTAGTCTGGTAGAGAACCGGACATTTGAGAATTTGAGGAGCTAATTGTATAGCTCCATTTGTATTTGTAAGCCCGGTGGTGAATCTTGAGTATGACTCTGCCCGGAGGTCGTGGGCAAAGACTTAAAAGACGCCTTCGAGTATTTGATTGAGATTTGAGTATTGTATTGAGATTTGAGAATTTGATTGGAGAATTTGAGTATTGAGTATTGAGTTGAAACTTGAGAGAGTTGAGAGTTGAGTTGGTAACTTGAGAATTTGATTGAGACTTGAGAGCTTGAGTATTGTAGAACTTGAATGAGGTTGAGAGTAAGAGAATTTGAGTAAGTGTAACCCAAGAGAGTGGGTAAGACAATGAATAATGGATTAAGGCATAGTGAGGTATTAAACTAACCTCTTGATGTGTGTGTTAGTGTTTGTGTTCGATGTTGAACCTTGATTGTGTCAATATACATATATAATGTATTGTTGCCTTGCATGCTGTTTGAATTAAAATGAACCGCATGTTCTCGACCAAAGTAGTCGGTGTACCTCCGTTAGCACGTGGGGTATGCGAATTTCATATGCAGCAATTTGCTGAGCCCCTAGGGGCACCATTTTTATTGTCCAGGTACATTGAAGGCGACCACCGCTCGAGAGTAGGACGGAGATTGCTGTATAAGCATGGGTAGTTGTTTAGGAATGTTGTAATTCTTTGTAATGATGAATTGTGAGTACAAATTGATATTGGTAGACTTGGGGAATTTAGATACTCGGTATAGATTTGAATGGATATTGTATTTGTATATCATGGAACTGAAGTTGTATTTATATTGAGATTCGACTAAGGAATGAAATGTATTGTCGGCATAGTGTACTCGGTATATTCGACATCAGACCGATATTGTAATTTGATTGTTGTAGTTTGGATTGGCCTTGTTAGTTACGTGGGTGACTAACGGCATTGTATCACCCCCGGTTGTATTGGAATTCCGCTGCTTGTGTATTGGTAATAGAGACGGGTTAGGAGATAATTGTCTGATTACCGGTAGGGGTGATACAAAAAGTGGTATCAGAGCAAAGTATCGCTCTGATGGTCTAAATACCGAGTTTAGGAAAATACCGAGTTAGGAATTAAAGACCTAGGGCTAAGGGTTGAGTGTTAGCATGTGTGGTACGCTAGATACGAACTTCCAGTGTGACCTGGATACCTACATAACCAGTCCCGCCCTCCGCAACCCCCATTATAAGTTGGGGAAAAGAACGCCAGAGAGATGGAAAGACCTCTCATACTCGGGTGAAACCCAATCTGGCAGTTACAATTTAACCTTGTAAGAGAAGGAACCAGTCATACGGTAGATTCCGAGAACCGGAAATCCCGAAGACGGTTCCCATTGGAACAACAATAACTGCACTTAACGACAGAAGATTGAAGATCCTTAATATAGGATGATGAAATTTGTGGCACCATGGGGCGACGTGCTTCGCAGTCGCGAGAACCATGCGCAGCCGACAAGAAGGGAAGCACAACTACGCAATGAGGCGGAAAAGCGGACTAACAAAACCTGAGACAAGAGTCTACGAACTACGAATGCTTGAAAGTACCGCCAACGGTATACTAACCGACTATGGAAATATTCAAGGTTGGATAACTCCAAACCTACCGCGCCAAGAGGCAGTAATACCCGAATAATGTAAACCATGTCATGGACGCTGAGAAGTTACTCAATAGATTGACCACTAAGGTCAAAGGATCAAAGGAAGATCCAATAAAACCACCAAATACGGATGAAAATGATACCGTAACCGGTAGATGCTAACCTAAAAACCGACCTACCCGCGCACTTACTAGGGCAAGTGCAGCAACACAAGGGCTATTTTGGAAACTTTAATGACCAACAAGTACTTACTAAAGTACCACCATGAAGATTGAAGCAACATTGGATTACTAATCCTAAGGACTTGAAGAACCAAACCTTGAAAGGGCCCCACGGCCCGACCATCATATCAACGAACATACCTGTCAGCGAGAAGCTGGACTTGGTCAAGACCTCAGACATGGCAACACCATGAAGACTTCCTTTTGAACTCAAGATTTTTATTTCAAAACCCAAAACTTTCCTTTCAAAGCCCAAACTTTTCTTTTTAAACCTCAGATTTTTAAAACCAAATCAGAAGAATCACGGTGAGTATCATAGAATGATACAAGAGGAGTTGACAATAGAATACTTCACCTAGGCGTGTGACGAGCACTACAAGTGTACCCAAATATGGGATGTGGGACGACCGCACTCCGAAGGAGCTTGCGGGCCTGACAGACCCTTTTGTGAGTTAGTCAGGTAAGTGGTAACGTACCAATAAAGTACCCCACGTATGTATACAAGTGGTGTACGAAACACGGGAAGTAGTCAACTCCGTTCTACGGACGCTGAAGTGAATTCAAACCGGAACAGGTTGACACCTCGAATGATCGAAGAATCAAGTAAGCTTACAAAGCTAAAGGAGTCAAAAACACACTCCAGAAGGACGATTAAGAGTTAAGGAGTGCGAAAAGCACAAGTAATTGAGTGAAGACATTGGATATGTCTCTAGGATATTGAAGCGAATCATGATAGCCGGAATGAATACCCGGTCAAAACCCAGTAAGGCAAATGCCTAACCTGAACACACCAATGTTCAATGGACAAGGTAAATACCCAGAGTGATCATATAAGGTACTGGAGAATACCGTTCATCACCAAAAAGAATATCAAACCAGTTATAACATAAGGAAAAACATCAATGGTCTAGCCTAAGAACGGGAGACGTTGTAACCCTCAACGAGATAACACAGATCCAGAACAGCAAGGTAGGATAATTAATTTAACATTCTCATAAATGTTAGCCAAAGGTAATGGCATAACTTAGCAACACACAGGAGCAATCCTTGAAGGGTGTAGGATAATGTCGTGATAAAGACACAAGAATTACAACTAACATTCGATTAGAACACCGAAGGGATCCCACTTGCCAGGGGATACCCTAAATTAGTAAATGGTACTGATCTATACTAAGATGCTTAAAGGGGCATCCAATGGGCGGAAGCGTGATGCGATGATCCTATCATGGAGCCCAGTAATACCTCCAAGCCATTTTATGGTATACGAAGAAACAATGTTTGCGAATGGCCTGAGATGAGCAGAGCTCTAGGCAACACGGCTAGTAAGCCATGAACCTCTACAATACGTATATACAACAGTTGCAGAACCTAATGAGAACCATAAAGAAAATGGGTAATAACTAACACGTGTGAATACCACTCGTTACTGTGAGACCGCAAGGGCGGTAAACATATCCCAAAGAAGAGGATGTCATCAGTAAATGTCTGAAAATACACCTCTTTCTAGAACTACTAATGTAGTGAAGCTTGAGCATATAGTCATTGCCAAGCAATAACTTGAATAAGATGAAACAGAAGGAAACTAGAGGACTATTGACAAAAACTGAATAGTAATCGGTCTAGAAGAAATACGTGAAGTATAAACGGGAAGTGTAAAGTAAATAACGCTCAATGAGATCAGTGATAAAAATGGCAAAGCTGGTGAAAATACATGAGCAGAAGCTAATGCAATTGCGGACGCCATGGAAACAAGTCATAAATAAATACGAACATGGTGCGCAACAAGCGACCAATACATGTGAATAAGTCACACAATGAGATGGAGTTGATGAATAAGATGGTAGACAGACCGAGCAACAAGCCAGCAGTCTGCACCAAGTGATGAAGCAACCACAAGGAAGCAATGTTCATTCCTTTTGCAATCGCATAAGAGATTTGCTGCCAAGGGTTTACGCCTCTGCACTCTGTAGGACTGAGTGTTTTGGTATTGCACTTGTGCACTAATGATCTAGTGGGATAGTAACTAGGAATATGGGAAAACGTCAATTAAGCGAAAACTTAGAAACAAACCGTGCGGCCTAAGGCCAAAGAAGCACGAACGGTGTGGAACACACCAACAATCACAAGATGTGAATTACATCAGAATAAAAAGAGAAAGGAGACTTATGAAAGTCACAAGGACCGGCGCATAGAAAATGCAAGGTCATACAAGTAAAGAACACTTGTACAAAATCAGATAGTGGGCATAATTTAGGAACCACTGACAACAGAGGAAGCACTACATACTAAGTAGTGGCTCAACCTCAACCGACAACGGGTCGGAGAAATCAAGTGAATGATCACTATAATATACAATAGTATGACTATAGATTTCCAAAGAGCCAGATAGAAAATCCGAAGCTCATTGAATTCGCGTATGGTAAAGAAATACCACGCTTGATTGATAAACCTTATTCCCAAGATAAAAAGGGATAAAAAGGGTGATGTATAGCGCATTAAGCATAACGAGAAGGGCGAACAAATCCTAGGTTTTCAGGGTCGCGCAGCAGAAGCTAGTGGGCTCAGAATTCTAAGGTTTAATATACCTAGTGAATTAATGGCTAATAATCAATGCCTTGAAGCCTCTAAGGCTAGAACCGAACTCGGTTAAGAGTTGAACAACTCCGATGAGAATTCTTGGTGCAGGGACTAAACCGTCAATATGGTTAAGACCCTTTGACCAGAATACATTGTATAATAGACCGCTTGGAAGTTAGAACACTCAATGACGGCTGAACGCCCTAGACCAATGTCCAATGTTGACACATGGTAGATTACGTGGGCGTAATTCCTTTTTAAGGGGGGTAGAGCGAAAACCGTGAAATGTATGTTTTACGTGATAAGTGCGCAAACTACAATGCGCATAGCGCAAAAGAATTTGTTTTGATGATTGGTAATTATGTTACATAAACATATGTATCCATTCATAGTGTATTGTGGCTATTTGCGAGACTAGTAGTGGAAAGGAGTAGAGAAACTCCAGGGGAATGAGAACCCCGATTGGTAATAGTATGAGGAATGAGTATGTTTGGGAGATTTGATGAGTATAAATCGCTATGAAACCGATGTTGAATCTAGTGGGAATTGAGTCCCCTAGGTAACTTGACTTGATTGTATTTGTGAACAATTGGAGGATAGAAATTGATTTTTACTTGCGAACAATTGGAGGATAGAAAATTAATTGAAGAACTAACTTTTGAAATTCTTGGGTATAGTAGTTGAAGATAAATTGAGTAACAATTGATAAGATGATTAGTAAGTGAGTAAATGAATTTTAGAAACTGAAAAATGTATTGATGGGTGACTATGACTAGAAATATTAAGAAGATAGAAAATGAAATAATGTTTGACTAATTGATTGTGTGAATTGAGGTGGGAGGTGGAACTTGATTTGCTAGCGATCAAGGGAAACCGAACACAAATTGGATTGGATGGATAGTTCAACACCAATGTTGATCACATTGGGGTTGAATGACTCTTGAAGCTCCCTATAAGTGGCCACAAGTAATCACACCCGTAATAGGTGAAACTAACATAAATTGGAAATTGGAGTTGTATTGAGTTTTCAAAATGAATTTCCCAAACTGATTTTGACACAAATGGTTTTATTCAAACTTGAGAATGAGGATCGATTTTGAAACCGCTTCCACGGGTGCTAGTTGGACCTTCTCATGGTCAGACACCGGTATCGGGTCGAACCCGGGGAGTAAGGTTAGTTGTGAGCCGATGAGAGTGATAATTAGTTTTGAAACCACTACAACAGACAAGCAACGGTACTAAGTGACCGGTAGGACGTTTGTAGTGTGTGTTTTATATTTATTCAAGGGCCGCCGGATATGAGTAGTCCGGTCAGGGAAGAGTACCCACTTTGGAGCCTGAGGATTTCTAGATGTGCAAATGAATTTGATCAAGAACCAAAGGACTGTAGGGACAGAAAGCGTAAGTGCCCGAAGTCATGAGGGCTGTGAACCAGAAAGCGTAAGTGTTCAAACGTGACCGGTACCTGAGGGATCACTCGATATGAGGGAGGACTTAGTGCCTTATTGTCTGCGGATGGACCTCCTTGGAGAGATTGGAAAAAGATATTTTTGATTGCTATGCATGTTGTGACATGTTGTTTGGATGTGTGGTATACATCGAGTTAGGCTTTTGGAGTCTGATAGGTTATAGAGAGATTATAACCTTAGCATTGAGTACTTGGGTGACTAACAATATTAGATTCACTAACTTTGAGGGCAAAATTCTTTAAGGGGGGTAGATTGAAATACCCCGAACTTAACTAGGGTGATTAAATTACTCTAATGTGATATTTTAAGGCCTATTAGTGCCTAAAGCATTTTGGTAAAGAAAATAAATCCAAAAGAAAAGAGAAAACGCTTAAAAAGTGAAAAACGCTAAAATAAGAGTTATGTGACCATAGGAGGAATACGACCTCGAAAAGGGTCTTAGATGGATTTCCAAGGCTTAATAATGCCTAATTAATATACGGGAACAATTCTCGAAGAAAATGGATCCATAAAATGAATTAAAAACGCTAATAAAACTTTAGCGCATGTTTTTCGAGAAAACCCGAAAACGTGACTTTGAGTGGTCAAACGAACCCGTAAAAATTATAGTTCATCAAATAACAATAATTAAACATTAATGGGAGCTTAAGAACCAATAAAATTAAAGAAACGAGAAAAATCCGGAAAACGGGCCTGGTTGGTGAATAGTGCTAAAACCGGGTAAATTAACGAGTGTTTTATGTAAAAGACGAAAAAACGCTCCAGCATGTGTAAACAGTGGGGGCCGTTTTTTACCACTAATCAGCCTCCCCTCACACACACTAAGCTAGAAAGAAAAGAAAGAAAAGAAAAGAAAGAAAAGTGGAAAAGTTAAAAAGGTAACTCTCTCTCTCTCCTCCTCATTTTCTTTTTTCCTACTTCTCTTTCCTCCTTTTCCCTTCCCTGCCGATTTCCCCCCTCTCCCTCTGGCTGGGACGGTTTTGGAGCTTCCTCACCAAGCTCCCAAGGCTAGTCCATCTTCTTCCTTATGCTCTAGCAACATCCATGCTCCAAATACAAAATAAATTACATATTCTTCTTCTCCTCCTCAAGCTCTACACTTCCCTCTTTTTAGAATTTCAAAATGATGAAGTTCATCTCCATTGGTTTTGGCCATTTGAAGAGAAAATCACATCTTCTTGAAGCTTGGAGTCCCCTCTTTCCATTAAGGTAAAAATTTCAAAGAAAAACTCATTTTTCTTCCCATTCCTTGTGTGTCCGATTTTGCCCCACTCACATGCCTTGTTTCTCTCTTTGATTGAGCATTGTTTCAACCTTCCCATGGTGGTGGAACTCCCTTCTTGATTCAAGGGTTAAAACCCGTCTAAAAACTCCAAAGGTAAACCCTAACTATTGGTGTTCTAAGCCTTTCATTGAATTTGTGTTTTCCCAAGGGTTTAGGATTTTAATTATAATAATTTTGTGTTCCTTGGGTGTTGGAATGGAGTTTGGCAACTCCATTGCCCACTTGACCAAAATTGAGGAAGAGGAGAGGAGAAGACTTGAAATGGGAACTCATAAGAATTTAAGGTAAGAAAACTAGCTTAATGACTATTTTAATTGTTTTAGAATTTGGGATGGGTAAATAAATTGATGAACCCAAGTTATAAATTGAAATCTATGTGGAAAGTGTGTTTAGTCGATATTAGAGAGGATTGTGAACCATTTTGATTTAAGGGCCTAAGTGCCATTACATTTGAGATTTGGTGTTATATTGTTGTTTAATGAGATTTTGGTAAATTTTGATGGCTTTGAGTGTTGGTAGGACCCTTGTATGGGTGTGGATAGTTTAGGATTGATTTTGGTGGGAATGGGTAAATTTGGATATGTTAGATTTGTAGGCAAACTATGACAAAAGTTTAGTAGAAAATACGCATTTTTAGATGACTTGGTGAATGGGAGAACAAAGGTGTGTATTGGGTTGAGTAGAGATGTTTGATAAGCTTGAAATGGTAGATGGAGGATGAATATGTGAGTGGGTAAAATCTGTAGCAAATGGATGTTGAAATGTATTGGAAAAACTAGGAAAGAACTAGTGTGCAAGACTTAGGATAAAGAGAGTTGGACTTGGGTTTTAGAATTGCATTTATCTAGGAATGAATGGGAATGGTCAGTAAGTGATTTGGTAAGGTCGGTAGGAGGTTGAAACTATCAAGATGAAGTAGAAATGCACAAGTGTGCAAAATGCAAAAATGTGAGAATTGAAATTTTTGAATTTGAACAAGAATTGGGTAGTGAATTAAACCAATGATTTGAGGAAGTTTAGAGCATGTTTTAAGGTGATTAAACATGTATAAAACTTGTGGAAAGATTATGGAATGATTAGGGATGGATTAGGTGCTGAAAATTTTAATTTTAGCAACTCTTTAGCAGGGTCCGGGACTTAGGGGGCGGACCAAGTCCCGGACCGCCCTTAAAAATGCCCCGAGAGTTGATGTAGCAGGTTGTCCGGGACCTTAGTCCAGGACCAAGTCCCGGACCAGTAGTAAAATCAGGCCGAGAGTTACTTAAAGCGTTGGTCCAGGACTTTGGGTCCGGACCAAGTCCCGGACCACCCCCAGAAATCAGCCGTGAGTGTTTTAAAGGGCTCTAAACATGGGGGATTGATTGGTATTGGTTTTAGATGATGTTTAGGAGTTGTTTGGTGACTTGTAAAGGTCCTAAGAAGTATAAACAAAGGTTGTGAAGTGAGTGAGTAAGTTGAGGAACCAAGTACACTTAAGTAAAACCGAAATAATGGGATACCGGGGTAAGTACGGGAGTAGTAAGTTACGTACCGTATAAGCTTGATATTAATATCAATGTTTGAAACATTATCAGAGGAACAAGTGTGAACCGAGGAATGTGAGGTGAACCGGTAAAGTTAACCCAAGGTGAAAGGTATGATTTTCTCATGCCTCGTATGCTACCTTGGTTACTCTGAATTGTGTGCTTGTTTGATTGTGTGATCACATTAACAAGATAAATGCACGAATCGGATTGTTTGCACTTGCTTGTACTTGCATTGTATTGTTCTTGTTGGATTGTAATTTGAAATGAAGCTTGTATAATTCATGAAATGTGTGATTGTGTATGAAGTACTTGGATGTGATTGTGTACTATAGTTCGACTCATAGATGAGTCTTGTTTGAGTAGAGACTCGTAGGAAGAGTCATGTTGCGAATTAATGAAAAAGTGGTAACGCACTAAAACTATCGAACCAAGAAACGATAACGTAAAACAATGAAGTCACTAGAACGTGAGCAAGTATACGGGATTAGTAAACTCCCGATAACGGTTAGAGATCCGAATTGATCTAATCCACAAAACCATTAATAGTGGAAGTATATAAGTTACCTCTACTTAGAGGATTGATTGTTGTTCAAAGATATGAACTTTGAGAGAAGTAAAGAATGGTAAGGGATCACCAAACCCCTTAGAAAGATAGTCGAACCCCAACGAGAGGATCCGACTAAAATAAACAATGAACAAAACAGAAAGAAGAGAAAAATATAGATAAGTTCAAGTTTCTGGTTGTTCCAGGTTGTGCAATTTTTCTAGTTTCAGTATGAGAAGTGATTCAGTCACATTAATGAAGTTGTTTGGGATTTAAAACCTTACTAGAACACTTAACCACATAACCCCACAGAGAGGAAGAAGTTAAGAGTTAGTAAAGATTTAAGAACAGGAAGATAACAAAAAAAAATACACATCTGTGTCGGTTGTTCAGTTTCTATTTTTATGCAACAATCAATGTTGGCGTAATGAGTTCTTAGGACATTCACATAGTATCAATGTTGGTTTGTTCCAGGTTGTGCAGTTTTTTTTTTGTTTCGCTTAATGCTCATGAGAGTATTCGATAAGTTGGGTAAAACCTTAAATCTGAGAATACTAGACATTGAGAATTCCCTAAACTAATGGAGGATATCGAGAGAGATACTTCTAGGCTAATCTAAGAGATAGTGAGATGACTCTGAGAGAGGAGTTTTGGGAATTTGAGTAGTCTGGTAGAGAACCGGACGTTTGAGAATTTGAGTAGCTAATTGTATAGCTCTGTTTGTATTTGTAAGCCCAGTGGTGAGTCTTGAGTATGACTCTACTCGGAGGTCGTGGGCAAAGACTTAAAAGACGCCTTTGAGTATTTGATTGAGATTTGAGTATTATGTTGAGATTTGAGAATTTGATTGGAGAATTTGAGTATTGAGTTGAAACTTGAGAGAGTTGAGAGTTGAGTTGGTAACTTGAGAATTTGATTGAGACTTGAGAGCTTGAGTATTGTAGAACTTGAATGAGGTTGAGAGTAAGAGAATTTGAGTAAGTGTAACCCAAGAGAGTGGGTAAGACAATGAAGAATGGATTAAGGCATAGTGAGGTATTAAACTAACCTCTTGATGTGTGTGTTCGATGTTGAACCTTGATTGTGTCAATATACATATATAATGTATTGTTGCCTTGCATGCTGTTTGAATTAAAATGAACCGCATGTTCTCGACCAAAGTAGTCGGCGTACCCCCATTAGCACGCGGGGTATGCGAATTTCATATGTAACAATTTGCTGAGCCCCTAGGGGCACCGTTTTTATTTTCCAGGTACATTGAAGCCGACCACCGTTCGAGAGTAGGACGGGGATTGATGTATAAGCATGGGTTGTTGTTTAGGAATGTTGTAATTCTTTGTAATGATGAATTGTGAGCACAAACTGATATTGGTAGACTTGGGGAATTTAGAAACTCGGTATAGATTTGAATGGATATTGTATTTGTATATCATGGAACTGAAGTTGTATTTATACTGAGATTCGACTAAGGAATGAAATGTATTGTTGGCATAGTGTACTCGCTATATTTGACATCAGACCGATATTGTAATTTGATTGCTGTATTGAGTTTGGATTGGCCTTGTTAGTCACGTGGGTGATTAACGGCATTGTATCACCCCCGGTTGTATTAGAATTCCGCTGCTTTTGTATTGGTAATAGAGACGGGTTAGGAGATAATTGTGTGATTACCGGTAGGGGTGTTACATCAATATTTTTCTTCCCCTATTGTGTTGTGAATTCCGCCAAATCACCCCACCTTGTTCCGGCCACCGGCACCGACCGCAACCACCTCTAACGACTTTGGTGAGCACCGCTGAGCAAAAACCACTGTCTCTTCTTCTCTCTCGATTTCAGGTAAGTGGTTGTAAACCCTAAATCTCCAATTCCTAATTTGAATAGAGGCGCATAGCATGTATGTTTAATGTTTGCTAGTTAGGGTTGCATAATTACCGTGATTGAAGAAATAGAGGCGCATAGGATGTATGTTTTTGTGCGCCAGTCAGGATTGCATTATTACTGTGAGTGAACTAATAGATGCATAACATGTATATTCCTAGTTCACCAGTTAGGGTTGTATAACTACCGAGAGTGAAGAAATAGAGGCACATAGTATGTATGTTCCATGTTTGCTAGTTAGGGTTGCATAATTACAGTGAGTGAACAAATAGAGGCGCAATGCATGTATGTTTCTTGTTCGCCAGTTAGGGTTGCATAATTACCGTGAGTGAACAAATAGAGGCACATAGCATGTATATTCCTAGTTTGCCACTAGGGTTGCATAATTACCGTGTTGAAGAAATAGCGGTGCATAGTACGTATGTTCTTTGTTTTCCAGTTAGGGTTGCATAATTATCGTGCGTGAACAAATAGAGGCACATATTATGTATTTTCCTTGTTCACCATTTAGGGTTGCATAATTTACTGTGAGTGGACAAATAGAGGCTCATAGCATGTATATTCCTTGTACGCTAGTTAGGGTTGCATAATTATCTTGAGTGAAGGAATATAGGCGCATAGCATGTATATTCCTTGCTTGCTAGTTAAGGTTGCATAATTACCGTGAGTGAAAAGCGTTGCTAGGAGTTATTTGAATTCTTGTCTAAGGCTAGTTTTTTGCTATGATTTCTTTTGGTTAAAGGGTTTAAAGTAACTCTTATATAAACCTTTTGAGATAAATCACGGTAAGTTTGAAATTGCTATATATGATCCGATAAATCATTACCTAAATTCCCTATTGCAGCATCATCACAAATGTCACTACTTCATGCTAACAGTGAAAAACTAGTTACTTTTAAGACTTCATCGCTTTTGTGTTCATAGAACACCATCACTAGTTCCTGAATAATTTCACAATTTTACATGCATCATTTGCTTAACAAGAAAGAGCAGAAGAAAGAATTCTTTTGGCCAAGGCAAATGCAAATGAAATGCCAGGACTCAGCTTCTTCAGTGCCTCAGTTCTATTGCAGCATCATCAGGATTCTTGCCATGAGGTACTAGTGTCACTATTCTTTCTCTTTGAAGTCTAGCATGTGTGAGATACTTTTTATGGGTTCATATATATATTATTTATGTTGTTATGGATAGAGAGAGTGGAGGTAGTTAGAACCTATGACAAGCCTGAAGTTGGGTTGTGATTTATGAGTGGTGATCAGGACTTATGTCGAGCCTGTGGCTTTGGAGTTGGGTTTTGAGTGGTGGTAGTCATGACTTATAACGAGCCTAAGGCTTTGGAGTGAGGCTTTGAGTGGTGGTAGTCAGGACTTATAACAAGCCTAGGGCTTTTGAGTGGTGGAAGTAAGGTCTTATGATGAGCCTGATGCTTTGGAGTTCAAGTTTTTAGGTGATGTTTAGGACTTATGATGAGGCCGGGGCTTTTGAATGGCGGTAGTCAGGACTTATAACGAGCTTGAGGTGGAATGGTGATTTGTGGGGTTGCGATGCTCAAAGCTTATGACGGGCTTAAGGCTTTTGTGAGGTGGTAGTCAGAAGTTATGATGAGCCTAAGGTGGAATGATGATTTTTATGGATTTGTGGTACTTAAGGTTTATGGAGGGCTTAATGCTATTAGGTTCCTTTGAGGTTGATGTTGTCATGGAAATTGTTGGAACAACGACTGCGCCCAGTATTTCTTTGAGTAATCTCACCTAAATTTGTTGCGATCGATCAAAACGATCGATTGCCCCCAGTAGTTTTCTGTTAAATGTGTGAACAAGTCTCATCCTAACATGGTTAAGGCTCGTGTGTTCAATGTGGTGCTTTTTCTACCGACACTTTGTGTGTTTGGTGTTTGCACTCGTTTCTTACATACAACCATAACTTCCAAACAACTGAATTCAATATTTGATTGATTTACGCATTCGATCTGCTACTTTCACTTGATTCGACATGCAACTATCAAGTTAAAGTTTTTAAAGCTTATAACAAGGCCATAGGGTGTGATGAAATACAAAAAGGAGCATGAAGGGATATTTTTAGCTTAGTGAAGCTTAGGGGTGACCAAAGATGCCATTTGCGCCTTCTCCCAAATTTTCTTTTCCTTTGAAGTTGTAGTATCGAGCTTTGGGATCAAACAAGTGTGACAGAAAATCAAGCAAAATAACAATCAAAAGAATCAACTTGCTTTTAGCTGCCAGTTTTCCTAAACAGTGAAAAAGAATAATTTTAATAAGGGCATGGAGAAGTCAGATTGTGAAAACTAAACACAATATAGCTCGGGACCTTCCACTAATTTCATTCATTTTCTTTGGATGACAAGGGGTGTGAAGTAATGCCTTATTCCGCAATACCTTTCAACACCACACACTCATGATCATAAACAAAAACTGCAATTAACCATTTTTCATGTGTAATTTTTTTCTTGGTTTAGGAGTTCCATAACAAACAATTTATTTTAAATTGCATGATTGTTATGTCATTTCTTGACTAAAGATTTCTAAGTTGTGATTTGTTTCCTAGAAGATGAGCATACCGTCGATGGAAGTGTGTGGTGTTTGTTGTCGAGGTTTGAGGTTTTGAGTGATGGTTAGGGCTTATGATGAGCCTGGGAATTTATCTAGAGGCCAGGGCTTATTACGGGACGGGTATTGTGGTGGTGGTTCTTAATACTTATGAAAAAGATTGGGGGGTTTCAATCGGTGTTATTCCTACAATTCCCTCTCAGTATTTCCTTAAGACAAATCTGAGCTAGAGTTTCGATCGATTGCCCCCAGTATTTTCTTACTTACGATCATAGTTGCTAGACCATTGAATTCGTCATTTGATGGATTTACACATTCAATCTTTTACTTTCACGTGATTAGATACACAACTATCAAGTTGGAAGTCTTTAAAGCTTATAGCAGAGCCATGGGATGTGATGAAAGACAATGAGACCATGGAGGAATATATTTGGGACATGTGGAGCTTAGGGATGACCGAAGCTGCAACTTGCGCCTACTCTCGAATTCGCCTTTCTCATCTTGAAGTCGTTTGGCTACTTTGTGTTGATTTTGCTTTCGAGCTTTAGACTTTAAACTTTAGAAGTTATCCTTTACATCATTTCTTGTGTTGTTGATATTTGGATTCTTGAGGCCATTCAGATTTGCCTTGTTTTACCTTTTCTTTGAGATTCTCGTGTATCCTGACTTTGTATTTTCTGAGCTGTTTTGATGTGAGCTCTTCAGATCATAAGTCACTTTAGGACCAATTGCAGATCGTTTCGTCAGGTTTGTAGCAGTGTCACTTCTTTTGGGTTGGCATAGATGTCATCTGAGATCCGGGCTCCTCGCTTCCTTTAGTCATCGGGTTTGATATTCTTCAAGAGTTGGCTCGTTTTGTGAAGCTTATTGTATCAATAAGGAGATACATGAAAAGCTCAGCGGGGGGTGCCTAGGGTTTAATCGTAGAGTTTCACAAGCTTTTGGTTATGTGGTGTTGTAACTAGGTGTTTCATCATTCCTGATAGTTGTGTATCTGTTCTTTGTTACTTTTCACAGGTCTAAGAGTAAATCTACAAATTATCTCCTTTGGTCGAAGTTGTGGCATTTTCCTCAAATTTATGTGTGGCCTCACCGGAGTCATATAAAGATGACATGCTCGTTCGCTCAGTTTTACCGCCCAAGACACTCTCACGATTTTTTTACTCGGAGATTTTCTCACACGTTTAAACAAAGATTTAAATTAATGAACCTGAACTCATATTGCCCCTAGTATTGATTTGGGCCCTTCGACCAACCTTTTGAATGATTGTTTTATGTGGAGTTGTGGTGAATTGACTTTGGATGACTTGTGAAAACTTCAACGGTCATGTTGTGGAGTTGCTTTGGGTGACTTGTGATGACAATTTTGACAAGTGTGGGCTGGAACTACTTTGTGGGTTTTTTAGAGGTTTCGGGAATGAGTTGTGGTGTTTGGGAAAAGCACGTTAATCCTTTTAGAAACATAAAATAAATCATTGTGTTCTGTTGCCAGGAAATGAAATCTCATCTTAAAACATATTTGAAAATTTCAGACTTGAAGAAGCCGTTTGCTTGTGAAGAAGATGATCTAGTAAAACCATTGCTTTCTATTAGTGATTTGAAAATAGTCATTCTTTGAAAACTTTTTATGATGCATTTGAAAGATGAATGTTGTAACACCCCTACTAATCCTGCTCCTAAAAATAATATAATCGCAGCGGTAAATAACAGATTGTCGTTCTAATGGTGTCACAGTTATCACTCGCCCATACGGGTGATAACGAGTTACCTGATAATCAACATGCGAAACGTGTTCCCGCAGTGACCACAAGAGATAGATAGTAGTACTTAAACAATTTAAAACAAATCTAACAACAACCAATTATTACAGACCGTGAGCATCTAAACCAAATACACCTCGGTTAAACAACCCGAGTCCAAAACAACCTGAGTATCACACCGTACCAAGTCTAATCCAACAGTAATATCACAATAGTCACACCTCGCTGCGACCCACCAGCTAGTCTCCTGCAATAAAATGGTTTGTGGTATGGAATCAGCCCCTGCTGAGTATGTCATCACATGCCCCGTCATGCCCCTAAAGACCCCTCAATTATTTGGTCGAGAGCATGAGGTTCATTACATGCAATACCGTTTTAATATTTAAAACTGTAAAACAATTAACAGTAATATCCATACAATAACACAACCATCAACATATATAATACTTCCACAAGTATAACCAATGAACAACCAAGCAAAACAACGAGAATAATAAACAAGTACTAGTTCTCGTCCATGGTGTAGAAACCAATATCGTTCGCCACTGTATAATTCTTAACTGTATTATTTGTTCAGTTATACCTAGTGACAATGTCTCGTTAAAACGACATGTCTCTAGTTACCCATATATTATGGCGGGTCACCCACGGCGGTAGCCACTCCAACGGTAGAGTCTCCGACCAACGAGCCATTCTAGCTCACGGGAAATTTTCTTGATACTTGCGGACCCGTACGCGGACATCCTGGTATCGTTTTTGTGATCACAGCGCGCACCAAGAGCCACATCCTCCTGGCTTTACTTCCTTTCCATTAATTAATTATACCATCACATCGCATTACCATTTTTTTTCCTAACACAGCACACTAAGGTCATTAGTCCAATCCAGAGTCTGTAAACTCGGGATCCAGTGTTAGATACGAGAGCGGCGTTCAGAAAGGCCAATGCTCCGTATAAAAGTCTCGGATAATATGTATATCTTATTATCCTAGTGCTACAACGTTTTTCTGACGATCCTTATATTTCATATAAGATAGCACCATAGCCGCTAGTTCGTTTTATATATATATAGGTCCATATATACGAACCGGTACTGTTAACTCGACAACAGTAATAATAAGCAGCTATAAATATACAATTCATGCCTATTAATTATCACATTCAGACAAACAATCTTATCACAGATCACACAGAAGTCTGAACTGAGGAAGCCCTCAGAGACAATCAGAGACACATAACAACATACCGTTCACCCTGATGTATTACGGTGGAGTATGAATCAGCAAGATCCTATGCTCCTTGTGTAGTCTCTAACAGTCTAAACAATACATAATGCTACTGATTAGCATACCGTATAACAACACAATCCTACGGTACCCCGTACCGTCACTAATAACTCCCGGTTAACCCCCCCCCCCGTTATTAGCTATCAATATTTGTCGGGTTTTAGGTTTAACTCGAGATTGGAAAAGTGTTATATTACATGCGTAGTTTGTCTTGTATATTAATATACTTATTGTTGAACTCGTTATCGCATGTGACTTAACTCACCCTTGTATGTCGTATAGTTTATTTCATTATTGCATGTGTGATCCTTTGTCATGCACTATGCATCTCACCTTAGTATTTATTTTTCTAAGGTTTGTCTCTTTTTTTTTAAAATTCGATGTGGTATAATTCATTTGTAAACAATACTTTGAATGTATAAATTCTTATTATCCCATGTATACTCCTAACATTAGAATTCCACATCTAATGTTTGTAATTCTTTTCCCTTTTTCATATGTCATTTTTAATTATGAAAACACATGGTCATTAAACCATATTATATTTTTCCACCATAACATATATTTATTTATGTGTATGTACTATGGAACTATTTCTTATATGGTAAGTCTTATAATATGTATTCATTCTTTCTAATGAATACCTCTTATATTATAAATGTTATAATTCTTATAACATTAAAACCATATTATAAATTCCATTTAAAAATGTTAATATTTCCGAACAGCACCTATGTTTTTAAATACTTACAAAACCCACCACTTAATTAATATAATGTTACATTATGTTATATAACATATCTTATGACATTTAAGTCATTTAAAACAATTATAACCTATAGTCATATTTGTTTATAAAATACCAAATGGCCCCTTATATTTTTGATTTCCATTATACACCACTAAAATTCTATAAATCACAATTCCATCCCACTTCATAATACATAGTTTTCTAATTCCCTTAAAACTATATATATACATATTCTTTATAAAACCTTATATATAACTCCAAAATTACCAAACTATACCAAAAGGTTATAAATATTATTCCTAACCTTATATTTCCTTTAAATCTCGGTTTTCACCCCTTTGTTACCCATTTGTAACAATGTTATAAAATACCATATGTTATACTTATATAATTCATATAAACTCCAAATTTAACCAAATAAATTTCTAAAAATTCCTAATAACCTAAGGTTTGTACTAAACTCCATTTAGTACCCTAAGTTTTCAGAAATTACATTATAGCCCCATCTCTTTTAAATCTTTTACAAATTAATACTTATCTTAATATAAGGTAGTATTTTAATTTCTTAAATTTTCCAAACTTGGTAAAAGTCTCCTATATAGTCAACTTTGACTTCTAATACCAAATGGGAACCAATTTTTCGGTAATCACCAATAATAACCTATACTTTTCTATTTTTACAATTTTGACCCAAAACTTTATAAAATGTTATAATTTTTATTAAATTCATTTAAAAACCCTAAATTGCTCTAAATTAAGCCCACGGCTTTCTAATTTCCTAGTAATTACGAATTGGCCCCAATTTTAATTATAAGCATAAATAAAACTAAATAAGCTTATAAACTTAAATTAAAATGGCCTAATGACATGGCCTTATTACAACCTTGAACTTGCAAAATAAATTACACAATAAATGTCTCAAAATATAGCATATATTTTCGGCCTCACTTTGGTTTAATTATTTTTCCACATAATGTCATAATTTGACCATTATGTTAATTAAATCTCTTAAATGACTAGCTTAATTTATCTTAGCCATTTTTTTTCCATTTTTAGGTCAATATGACCTATATATGTAATTTCACTCTCGGCCATATATATATATATATGCTTAAAAATTATAAAAATCATAAGTTTAAGGTGTTTATACCTTGGTTATTCCTTGTATGGGCTCGGTCACTTGTAGGAAAATTCACCACTTGATTTAGACATGTTTAATACACAAAAACAAGATATGGTTACACTCCAAGCTTGAGTTTAACCATAAGGAATAATTAATGTAAGATTTAAGGCAAAAATCACCTTAAAAATGCAAGGGAAGTTCTAGGTGGTTTCGACCTGAACCAAACACACCACAAGGTGTTAGATCCACCATATTGATATAGGAAATAGTTAGATCACAACAAGCTACCTTGTTATTAGGTTTTACCTTGGAAAAATGCCTTAAAAGAGGGTATTTCCTTTGGATCTTGGTCACCCTTGATCCAAATGGCTAACCAACTGAATGAACATGTAAATATGAAGATTATGAGTGTATAAACTCATAAAAATCAGAGGAAGAAAACCGCTTGAAAGATTGAGAGGCTTAAGGTATGTTTTTACCTTAAAATGCAATTTTGAGCAACCTTGGTCCCTCTACTTGCTTCAACCAAGTTTAGCTCTTGTTCTAACCTTAGAACACTGAGAATAAGCCATAGGAATTGATGAGCCACGAAATCTAGGTGTTGGTAGTGAAGAGATGAAGAAAAAGGGCTAAAAATGACCTTAAAACACTTACCTTAAGAGCTTAGGAGCTAGATTTGCCTTCCATGCTCAAGAACCAGACTTGAGAGCTTCTTAGGAAGAGAGGAACTCGGCTGGACAGAAGGGAATCGGACAAGGAGGAAGAAAGAGGTGGGTAAGGTTTGAAATAATTGAAAAAGTAAGTTTTACTATTGTAAATTTGTGTTAGGTATCAATTTGTCTCATAATCATTGCAAGCTGTCTCCTCTCTTATTTCCAGCCGATTTCCTTGGTCCAAATGGGTCAATTAATTGACCATTGACCATGCTTGGTCAATATTGACTCATGCGGGCCCCACTTTAGGGTTTTTATTAATATTTAATATAATTTGTAAAATTTGTAAATTTTTGGAATTAAATTCCTAATATGATATAATATGATAAAATATCATATTTAAGGGTAATTATAATTTTAAGCCCATTAAAAATCAATTTAGAAGGCAATCTCACAAAAACGTGCTTTAAGGTGTTTTAGCGCACATTTTTGTGTCACAGGGTGTTCCTGAGCTTAGTTCTCCTTGAGAACGGTTTTTTGTGTTCCTTACTTCATTATAATACTTAGGAATCCACTTTGGATCCTATTTGAGGTCATACAACCTTTATGGTGTCTTAAAGCACATTTTTGGCTTTACCGATCTTAAGGCGTGTTTTGCCTTGTTGAGATCTTTTAGATTGTTCCCCAATAATATTTAGATGTTTATAATCATCTTAGATCATTAATAGATCATTTAATTATATTTTAAAGGTTAGGGGTATTTCAGTCTACCCCCCTTAAAAAGGCTTCGTCCCGAAGTCCTTAACCCTCTACAGTTCACCTAAGGAATCAAGTTCCACTAAGTAACCAAACAGTCCATTGCTAGGGAGTAACTCCCACTAGGTTCAGACCTAGTCTATACATACAGCATATATTAAATAATCAAACTCATGGTATAAACTCATTCATATCACAGCACTAAACAAGGTGCACATCCAACTCATCAACCAAAAGTACTCAGCGGTACTATATATATTCAACCAGGTGCACTAAGGCACATACATAATAAATGTATCAACATCAATCATCCAAACAACATGTATGACGCAGCATACCAACAAAACACACCACAAAAAAGACCTAATGCACAACGTGTGCGCAAGCCAAGTGGTGTCTACCCCCCTTAAAAAGGGTTTGACCACGAACCCGTACAAGTAACAGCTACTCGAAGAGTGCTGGGTACTTCGCTCTCATGGAGTCCTCTAACTCCCATGTAGCCTCCTCCACCTCATGGTTCGACCAGAGAACCTTGACCATGCTAACGGTCTTGTTCCTAGTCTGCCTCGTCTTCGTATCGAGAATGCGGAGTGGTACTTCCTCATATCGTAGAGCGGGGTCCAACTCTAAAGTCTCTGGCTGCAAAACGTGCGATGGATGGGGCACATACTTCTTCAACTGTGAAACGTGAAAGACGTTGTGCACCCTCCCGAGCTCTGCTGGTAAGTCCAGTCTGTAGGCTAACGGGCCCACTCGCTCCCTAATCGCATAAGGTCCAACATACTTTGGGCTCAACTTGCCCTTCTGCCCAAACCGGAATATCCCTTCATGGGTGACACTCTGAGGAATACCATGTCGTCGGTAGTGAACTCAATGTCCCTCCTCTTGGTGTCTGCATTTGCTTTCTGCCGGTCCTGAGCTGCCCTCATGTTCTTCCTAATCTGTAGGACATCCTCCTTAATCTGCTCTAGGTACTCAGGTCCTAGAAGCGTATTCTCGCTGGCCTCATCCCAGCATAAAGGAGTCCTACACGGTCTACCATAAAGTGCCTGGAATGGTGGCATCTGTATCGAGGAGTGGTAGCTGTTGTTGTAGGCGAACTCTATCAAGTGTAGACGCTCTAACCAACTCCCCTGAAATCTAAGGCACATGCTCTCAGCATGTCCTCCAGTGTCTGGATGGTCCTCTCACTCTGACCGTCGGTCTGTGGATGGAACGCCGTACTAAGCTTCAATTTGTACCCAAGGCTTCCTGAACCTGTCCCCAGAATCTGGACAAAAATCGAGGGTCCCTATCAGAAACAATAGTCTTTGGCACACCATGGTGCCGGATCACCTCCTTCTGGAACAAGTCCGCTAACTTCGGACGTTCCAGGTATCCTTCATAGCAACAAACTTTGCCACCTTCGTCAGACGGTCCACAATGACCCAAATCGTGTTCAGTCCTCCCTTAGTCGGTGGGAGACCGACAACGAAATCCATCGAGATGTCCTCGAACTTCCAACAAGGAATAGGCATAGACTGCACTAAACCTCCGGGTCTCCTATGCTCAAACTTAACCTTCTGACAGGTCAAGCATCTAGCCACATACTCAGCTACATCCTTCTTCATCCCGCTCCACCAGAAATGAACTTTCAAATCCTTATACATCTTCGAAGAACCAGGGTGGACGGATAAGGACGAGCAATGAGCCTCCTGGAGTATCTTCTCCTTCAGATCAGGAGACGACTCCGGAATACATAATCGGCCATTCAGTCGTAACATGCCATCATTACACAGTTCGAAATCATACTTCTGTCTTTCAAAACAACCCTCTGACATTTTCTGTTTGATACTCTCATATAGTGATCACTCTCCTGTGCAGCTCGTATCTCATCAATCATACTGCTGTTTGCTACTAGCGTAAATGAATGAGCTCTGCGGCTCAGGGCGTCGGCAACTACATTTGCTTTGCCCTCTTTATACCTCAGGTCTATGTCGTAGTCCTTCAAGAACTCGACCCATCTTCTCTGTCGCATGTTCAGCTCCTTCTGAGAGAAGAGATGCTGTAGACTCTTGTGATCAGAGTAGATAGTGACTGTCACACCATACAAATAATGTCGCCAGATCTTCAAAGCGAAGACTACTGCGCCTAACTCAAGGTCGTGTGTGGGGTAATTCACCTCATGCTTCTTCAGCTGTCGGGATGCGTAAGCAACTACCTTCCCGTGCTGCATAAGCACACAGCCTAGACCGGTTCCAGAGGCATCACAATATACCTCGAACCCATCGGTGCCCTCAGGGATAGTAAGAACGGGCGCCGATGTCAGGAGATCCTTCAGCGTCTGAAAGGACTGCTCACACTCTGCAGACCATAAGAACTGGGATTCCTTCTTCATTAGATTTCATTGGTTTGGCTTCCTTGGAGAAGTCCTTCACGAATCTTCGATAATACCCTGCCAAACCCAGAAAGCTACGGACGTCTGTGACTGTCTTCGGCCTTGGCCAACTCTTCACTGCCTCAATCTTAGCAGG
Source organism: Limonium bicolor (assembly GCA_023374045.1). Taxonomy (NCBI): domain Eukaryota; kingdom Viridiplantae; phylum Streptophyta; class Magnoliopsida; order Caryophyllales; family Plumbaginaceae; genus Limonium; species Limonium bicolor. Next base: position 16,903,992 of record CM041777.1, read on the forward strand.
ATCTACAGATATGCCGCTAGCTGATATAATGTGTCCTAGAAATGACACGCTGTCCAACCAGAACTCACACTTAGAGAGTTTGGCATACAGCTGGTTCTCTCTCATAATATTCAACACCTGTCTCAAATGTAACTCATGATCTTCCTTGGTCTTTGAATAGATCAGAATATCGTCGATGAAGACTACAACTGAACTATCAAGATGCTCTCTAAAAAGACGGTTCATCAAATCCATGAATATGGCTGGCGCATTCGTCAATCCGAATGGCATAACGGTGAACTCGTAGTGTCCATACCGTGTCCTGAAAGCTGTCTTCTCAATATCACCCTCTGCATCCTAATCTGATGGTAGCCAGATCTGAGATCTATCTTCGAGAACACACTGGCCCCTCTCAGCTGATCAAATAAATCATCTATCCGTGGTAATGGGTACTTGTTCTTGACTGTAACCGCATTAAGCTCGCGGTAGTCGATGCAGAGTCGCATACTGCCGTCCTTTTTCTTGACGAACAGCACTGGAGCACCCCAAGGAGAAACACTAGGTCGAATGAATCCCTTGTCGAGGAGGTCCTCCAGCTGTAGCTTCAGCTCCCTCATCTCAGCCGGTGCCATACGGTAGGGTGCCTTAGCAATAGGGCCCGTACCTGGCAACAAGTCGACGGCGAACTCAACCTCGCGCACAGGCGGCATGCCTGGCAGCTCATCAGGAAATAAGTCGGGAAAATCTACCACGACTGGAATGTCTACGTCCGTCACGTCGCTCTGTCTCGTGTCCTGTACATAACAGAGGAAGGCTTGTCGGCCCTTCCTAACATCCTTCATCAGGGACAATGCTGACACGATCTTGACAGTCGGCTCTCTCCTCACACTGCGGTATGACACTGTCCTGCCGCTCGGCCCCTTCAGTAGTAGTCGATGCTCTGCACAATGAAGGCGGCCCCTATGCTTCTGAGCCAATCCATGCCCACTATGATGTCAAAACCCAAGTTCTTGAACTCAATCAGATCAATGGGGAAGGTCTCAGTCATAATGCTGATCTCTAACCCTGTATACTGTCTGGTGCAACCTACTTTCTCCTTCGAAGGAAGGGTGACTGAAAAGTCTGAAAGCTGTTCGGGGTGGCCCCCAGCTTCTTAGCAAATGCCGAGGAAATAAAAGAATGCGAAGCCCCTGAGTCGAACAATACGGAAGCACTAACACCATCAATAGGAAAGGTACCTGAGATCACCTCTCGTATTAGCATCGAGTCCCAATAAATCACTAATTTACTGTTGTTTGTAATTGTCATACCTGTGATGACATTACCAGACTCCTTGGCTTGCGCCATGTCTAGGATGCAGATGGTACCCTCCTTTCCATTTCTATAGCCTGAAGTTATGAATTATCGGTATCAACAAAACTGAATACAACACTTGAGGTATAAAACTCTTATTTCATTCATTCCAACTGTATTATACAAGGTTACACGCTTAGCTACTGCTATTACATTAATACTGTCTGAAAGTCAAGTTTAAACGGCCAGGTCGGATGTGGGTATCATTCACTAAAGCTGGTGGTGCGGTATTGAGCTTAATGCTCTTAATACCATGATATACAAGCCTCGACTCCCACCAAATACCACATCCCCAGACTTGAGGATGATCTTGCTTGCTAGATCTCCTCTTCTGCTCCTAAATGAACCAGCAAACGACTACAGAAATTCCCATCATCGCCGATGGAGAATGACACAACCGTATTCCTCTGGTGATGGACTCGGTCGTCTCATCACGGTCCTGGTGCATTCCAAGCTTCCCCCTGCTCATAGTAGTTATGATGCAAACGTCAGGTGTCATGTCGGGTAATGGATAAGCCTCACAGTCTTGAGCAATCCATTGGTTTCTCACCAAGGTAAGAAACTCTCAGGTATACCAGGTATAGATACGTCACCTACATCCTCACCTCTCGATAAACCCTAGCTGTGGATCCCAATCTTTCCCTAAGCACATCATGTGCATTTCATTCTAGAACCACTATTAAATACAGGGGTATAAAAACCTCCTATGCCCTTACCCAAAGCTCTACACTCATTCACTATGGTGATTTGCTCATCTAGGGTTAGGAACTCTCTGAGAAGTATCATGCCCGGTCTGACTACATGACACAACTCACTAGGGTACTCCCTCTTTCTTCCACGGGTCTAGGTGATCTCTGTCTTGTAAGTGTGGGATCAGATATCGAAGTCTCCTAAGATGAAGGTTTCCTAGGTAAGTTGTTCATCTAAAGCGGTAATTTAAAACACACATTCATGCTAAGGTAAAGCGTTTAACACTCAGTCATGCTTTCATACAATGGTTAAGGTTTCAAATGCTAACCTTCACCGCGCTGGGTGCTAGTGCCAGCGCCTGAAGCTCCCGCTGCATTCAGCATACTTGCCCGGCTGGTTCCTCTGTTCTGGTTCTGCTGCTGTGGCTGCTGATGCTGCTGCCCTCTCTGGGCTTGGGGCGCCGGCCCCCTCTGGCCACCTCAGCTCCACCTCCTCCAGTAGGTGCGCTCTGAGCCCCTTCTGGGCGTACGCTCGGCTATCTGGATTAGCAAAGCACTCGAACGACCTGTGGCCCTTCTTTCCACAATGGTGGCAGTCCACCGCTTGCCCGGTGCAGTCGACCCCGGTGTCTTTACCACAGCGCTTGCAGTGAAAGTGGCGCTGGGGTGGCAGAACCTATTATCATATCATACTCAGATTAATACAAGGATGGTAATGGATAGTGTAGTACTCAATTATTCACAAGGTTAGATCGCTTACCCTTAGGGGTACAGATCTAAGAGGTGCACGTCGTAGGTAGGCCCGGTCAGCAACGGGACCTTGTCCTTGCCCTTTTGGCTGGCCTGCTCCTTCTTCTTCTCCTCCAGGAGAACTTTTTCTTCCTGTGATCGTCAAAGTGTCAGGAATAGCAGGTATAAAGCAGACAGTAAGTAAGTAATTTAAATGATTAAATAACTTAAGGTGGTTCTTACTTCCAGCCCTTACTGCCTCCGCTTCCAGCCTCAGTTCCGCCTCCTTTCTCTGGGGCCTTACGCTTCTGCCCCTGGCCGTCCTCCCGGCTGTTCACCATCATCTCAGTCCGAGAAGCGCGTCATAACACTCCTGCAATGTATCAATGAGTTCCCCAACTAGTAATAATCACTGAGTTACAAGGTACAACTGTCAATTAGTTTTACCTGAACCGTAGGGTACAAGGTAGCACCCATGGCGGCCTTATAGCATATCTCAACCCGCCTCTAAACTTCTCTACTTTCACAGCATCAGAATAAACCACTCCTGGACAAAGTCCAAGAGCCCAATAAACAAGTAGTACTGATCTACTGTCATACTACCCTGCCTCAGGGCCTCAACTCCTCCTTTTCCTCTGCTTCAATGAGCAGGATAGTACTTCTCTCTCAACAATTCCACAAAACCTGTCCATCCAAACCCTCTATAGCAAGATAATGTGCCTTCACGGACCTCCACCACGTGCTGGCAGCGTCCTTCAGGTGAAAGGCTGCTATATCGACTCGGTGTTCAGCAGGCACATGTATGGCATCGAAGGCCTTCTCGTGCTCAACGATGTATCTCTCCAGGAAGTGGGGTCAGCAACTCCATCATAGGTAGGTACGTACTCGCGTTCAGCTACGCTCTTCAGCCAATTCGGCTCTCTAGGTGCGGGTACGGGTGGGACTACCGGTGGTGCAGGTGGTGCTCCTATGTGGATACCTCCCATCTGGGCTAGCTGAGCGAAGACGGCAGCTACCGTCTCAGCCACGCCACACGGCTGGGCCTCCGGAGGACCTGCTCCAGGCCCGCCGCCTCTTCCACCACCTCCTCTACCTGCGATCGCCTCCCAGAAGACATCTGAAGAATTCAAAGTTAAAGTCAACACTCGGTACAAATACCGTACTTATCTCAACCATAAGTTCACATAGCCCTAAAAGGCATAAAACACATTGTCCCCACAATCTCCTAACTCAAATCATTTACTATCTCCTAGGTACTGGTGTGTGAATAACCTAGGCTCACGTACTTAAACTACTATCTCTTGTAATCAGCGCGTACTCCGCTCTGATACCACTTTTGTAACACCCTACTAATCCTGCTCCTAAAAATAATATAATCGCAGCGGTAATAAATTGTCGTTATAATGGTGTCACAGTTATCACTCGCCCTACGGGTGATAACGAGTTTACCTGATAATCAACATTCGAAACGTTTCCCGCAGTGACCACAAGAGATAGAGTAGTACTTAAACAATTTAAAAAACTAACACAACCAATTATTACAGACCGTGAGCATCTAAACCAAATACACCTCGGTTAAACAACCCGAGTCCAAAACACCTGAGTATCACACCGTACCAAGTCTAATCCAACTAATATCACATAGTCACGCCTCGCTGCGACCACAGCTAGTCTCCTGCAATAAAGATGGTTTGTGGTATGGAATCAGCCCCTGCTGAGTATGTCATCACGCCCCGTCATGCCCCTAAAGACCCCTCAATTATTTGGTCAGAGCATGAGGTTCATTACATGCAATACCGTTTTAATATTTAAAACTGTAAACAATTAACAGTATATCCATACAATACACAACCATCAACATATTAACTACCACAAGTATAACCAATGAACAACCAAGCGAAACAACGAGAATAATAAACAAGTACTTAGTTCGTCCATGTGTAGAAACCAATATCGTTCGCCACTGTATAATTCTTAACTGTATTATTTGTTCATTATACCTAGTGACATGTCTCGTTAAAACACATGTCTCTAGTTACCCATATATTCTGGCGGGTCACCCACGGCAGTACCACTCCACGGAAGTCTCCGACCAACGAGCCATTCTAGCTCACGGAAATTTTCTTGATACTTGCGGACCCTACGCGACATCCTGGTATCGTTTTGTGATCACAGCGCGCACCAAGAGCCACATCCTCCTGGCTTTACTTCCTTTCCATTAATTAATTATACCATCGCATCGCATTACCATTTTTTTCCTAACACAGCACACTAAGGTCATTAGTCCAATCCGAGTCTGTAAACTCGGGATCCAGTGTTAGATACAGAGCGGCGTTTCAAAAGGCCAATGCTCCGTATAAAAGTCTCGGATAATATTTATCTTATTATCCTAGTGCTACAACGTTTTCTGACGATCCCTATATTTCTATAAGATAGCACCATAGCCGCTAGTTCGTTTATATATCTATAATAGGTCCATATATACGACCGGTACTGTTAACTCGACAACAGTAATAATAAGCAGCTATAAATACAATTCTGCATATTAATTATCACCTTCAGACAACAACTTAATCACAGTCACACAGAAGTCTGAACTGAGGAAGCCCTCAGAGACAATCAGAGACACATAACAACATACCGTTCACCCTGATGTATTACGGTGGAGTATGAATCAGCAAGATCCTATGCTCCTTGTGTACCCCGTACCGTCACTATAACTCCCGGTTAACCCCCCCCCCCGTTATTAGCTATCAATATTTGTCGGGTTTTAGGTTTAACTCGAGATTGGAAAAGTGGTATATTACATGCGTAGTTTGTCTTGTATATTAATATACTTATTGTTGAACTCGTTATCGCATGTGACTTACTCAAACTCACCCTTGTATGTCGTATAGTTTATTTCATTATTTGTAACACCCCATCCAACAACCAACACATAATAACAATCTGCAGCGGAAACTCAACTCATCACATTACTTATTCCAATGGTGTTACACGCCGTTAACCACCCACGTGGCTAACAAGGCTAATATATGTACATTTGTATCGGTCTGATGGACTAGATTCCCGAGCAACTACCCAATACAATACTCAATCCATCTTCAACATTTAATATATACATACACTCCCCCTGTACCGAGTATTTATAAGCTGTTGCCGACAACAACTTCGGTCTTACTACACCTACTGTATACATACACTTAAAAGTTTACCCATGTACAATGACTACCCGTCCTACTCTCGAACGGCTTCCAGCACTTCGTACCTGAAATAGGAAAAAGAAGAGAAAGGGGTGGCCCCAAGGGGCTCAGCACCTTTGCTGGTATGGTAATCCCGCAGCCCGCATGCTACCGGGCCACGCACGACTAATTGTCGTCTTAGCATGCAGTTGATTATATTTAATTCATGCATACAAACCATTAATATCTCACATAATATTTCGCCTCAATGGGCTCCACCAATAACCAACACATCCACACTTAACCAACCATCCAATGATTCCCTAAACCCTAGAGTGGCTCTCCTCAAGAATGGAGCTACTTCCTTAACGAACGACGTGTACCCATTAATCGGGTTATCCTTAAACGCCTCTTGTCACCAACTGGGATTCATTTCCATGATCCACACATTCCATATCCTACAACATAACTCATCCTACACATAACAAACATAACAACCCTTTCTGTCTCGACGGACACATGACCGCATTGCATTCATTTAAAAACATAATATTATATATAAGCCAAAGCATAGCAAGGTATTTTGCATATCACAACAACAATACATATCACCTCGAGAACGGTTAACATTAAGATCCTTCCACCATAGTTAGTCCATACCATGAGCACAGAGATTGTTGCCAAACTCATACCAAGCTCGTTAATTACCTCATCACCATCCTGTTATTTGAACGGTTGACTTAAACCCAAGGTGTGTCGGATATAGTGATCCCAAGCACACCAAACCACAGTATGCCCCTATGGCCCGACGTGAGTCAGTAAACTAGCTTTGGATAAGCTAAGGGAAGGTTGAAACCAAATTGGAATACCACCTAAACATACACCAAGGGAGCCGAACTGGATATGATAACGACCCCCACCATCACACGCGTGGCCGGAAACAATCCGGACTCCTCACCCCCCATTAGCCCATAGACTCTTATAAATAAGTTTAGAGATCCATTACGGAGCCTACCACAACCACACACCATACGGTATCATAACCGAGTTAAGCACACAAGGGAGGAGAGAGTCATACATTCACATACAAACATCACGCACAAACATCACATAACCAACTCACGCATAGCCGTGGTTAGAACGTTCCTTAAGTCGGAAACGTTGTTACCGGATACCGTTCTCCTACGTTTACCTAATAGAGGTTAACTAGCCCTTCAAGCGCATTCGAGGTTACCGGTATCGGCACGTAAACATATAATAACAATAACGACTATAAACTCGTTTCATGATTTATCTCATAACGTGGCAAACATACAGAAAAACACATTGGCATACAAGCCGGTGTAATCCGGTAGGACACAGGTTGCAAGAAAACCATACCTGTCACCGGAGTCCACTTTACCACGTCCACTTATGTTCCTCGAGCAAATTCTCGAACAACTGTTAACATCACATGTGTTTTCATTAACCTCGGGGTTTGCTTGATTATTTAATGTCAACGCTTAATTTTTCCCCGTTAACTTAGTTACATAACTTAACATTTTTAACTTGTTTTACTCTCACATTTTAATACAACTTTTAGCCCACTTTATTGTCATTAAAACTCACCTAGCATGTCCTTAACATCCTTATAACATCATTACCTACCAATCCCCATCACCACATATGATTTCATAACCTTAAACCATGTTTTTGGTCCGACCGACCCACCGACCGACCCACAGCTGGGTCGGTCCATTACAGACCCCTTTTACTTCCTTACAAACATGCCCGTCCGACCCACGTCCGACCCACCATTCTGGGTCGGTCCATGTGCGAACATTTTCCTTCCTTTGAAACCTGACCGACCGACCCATGTCCGACCCACCCTTTTGGGTCGGACCATTACCGAACATTTCCTAACATAACAGAGGCTCGACCGACCCACAAACTGGGTCGGCCCCTGGGTCGGTCGCCTCCTAAACTTACCCAAACTTTGTCAAATCTTCACCAAACTTCTCCTAAGGCCTCTTAATGTGTTCTAACATCATTTGGCACTTCAAACACACCCTTAAGATATTCTTAAACACTCACAAAACTATTTTTCCTAATTCCTTAAACCTTTACTTATATCTCCACAAAATTCCTAACACTTACAATGTTTTCTCCTTATGATTTCTAGGTGGCATTTCACCTATAATGACCAAAATACCAAGGTGTATCCTCTACACCTTATCATCATCCTCAACTTCTTTTCTTACTAACTAAATCTCCTTTTCACATCAACCTAAACATCACTTTTCCTTGAACACCATTACCTAACCTTAAACAACTCCTCCAAGACTTAAATACATTCACAAACACCACATTGAATTCCTAGAACTTCCAAGACAACACCTAAATCCTTGCATCTCTAAATCACCTTAATACATGTTTTCCTCAAGTAACATTCATTCACCTTTAATCCTTCCTAGTTCACCAAAACTCACTTACAACACTTAGAACTTCTTACACATTTCCCAAATTTGGCCATAGCTTCTCTAGTATATACCCACATCCAAACACTTAGGTTTTTACCTTAATCCATCCAAGAACACCTAAAATCCATCAAACACATTTTATACACAAACTTCACACATTAAGCACTACATCACAATATAGTGCATAACTTAAATTGCTTGGCACTTAGGCCCTTAAATGCATGGCTCTTAGGCCCTTAAATTGCATAAACCTTAAACACTGAATTTCCCACATAATAATGCCTTTGACCTGCAAATACACCCAACAATACATATTCCTTTAATAAACTCCTTGAGAGCATTTTACTAGCTCATTCACCACCATTGGCTCCTTAGGTACTTTAACAAGCATTTAAGCTTATTCCTCCTAAGGCATTAAACCACATTAAGATAGCTTGTTTACCTCTTTCCCTCACAAATTTCTTTCTTGTTTCCTTGTAGAACCGGTAGGGCATTTGGTTCCTTGCCAACAACTAAACAATATACCAACATTAAAATGAGTATATAAGCTTTAAGCTTTATCTCATTGTAAACCCTAGTTACATATATTATCTTAAGGTATTAACATGATTGTTTTACCTTGGAATGGAAAGAGAGCTTGAATATATATCAAGAGAGGACTCCTCCTAGTCCATGAAAGCTTGGAATGAAGCTAGAACAAGGCAATATAATGACTCCATTAAGAGTGATTTTCGGACATGACAAAACATGAAGGAAACTTGATTTTTCTTTGAGTTTCCTTACCTTGAAGCAAAGGAGAATGTCAAGGCATGAAAAGATGAGCTCAAGCTCTTCCCATGGAGGTTTCTCTTGGCACCGAAATGGAGGTTTTGAAGTTTTGAAGAGACAAGATTGTAGAGCTTGGCTTAACTAAGAGAATGGTGGTGTTTGTTTTTGATTTGAACAAGTGAGCAAGATTTTACATGTGTTCAAAGTTGGAACTTCCATGGTAGTAGTAGCATTACCGAGAGAGAACAAGAAGAAGAGAGGGAGAAGGAGAATGGGACCGTGTGAAATGAGAAGGCAAATGAGAGAATGAGGTTTGCTTTTGCTTTTAAGATATTTGTACTAAAGTGTATAGTAACTTTTGCTTTATCATTTAGTTAACTCATTTGTTTGTAGGTATGGTGAGTCACTAAGGAAACCGGCCCCAAATAGTTAGAAGGGTGCTTTGGTCTTTGTTGACCAACTTAATCACTTATAACATTATATGTTACAAACTAGTTATAAAAATCACTATTCACCAATAACAAGGCACATAGAAGTGAAATTTTTGATTTCCCATTGATATAGCCACCCAAATGTGATACTATATAGTACACATGTTAATTAAAGAGTAATGATGGACATTTAGCCATTCAAAACTCATTTACAAGACAATTTTTCAAAAACGTGCTTTAAGACTCCTTAAAGCACATTTTGTGTTTTAACTTGTTTTCAAGCTTGGTTTTCTTTGGTAATTGATTTAATATGTTCATTAACATATTTATAAAGTATAGGTATGACCATTAGGTCTTATACACATTTATCCCAAGCTTAGAGCACATTTTTGCTCTTATTGACCTTAAGGTATTTATTTGTGTTTTGTTTGGTTTCATTGTCTACCAAAGTTTCCTAAGGACTTATTTAGCCTTATTAAATCATAATTGAACATTATCAAGTCTTGGTAGGCTCTTTGGGTCCTAACCAAGTTCACTCATGGCTTAGAGCATGTTTTTGCTCATACCGTGTCTTAGTGTTTTATTGTGTTTACCATGGTTTAAATGATTCATTTATGTTTCTAAGGCACTTTTTAGCCTTTAAATACCATAGCTTAACATTTACACAACATACCAAGGTTTGGGGTATTTCAATCTACCCCCCTTAAAAGAACTTCGTCCTCGAAGTTCACATTTCCTCGCATCATTGGATTAGAATACGGGAATTACTTATATCCATAAAACTTCCATTACCAACCACCCTTTACATCCAACCTCGGACTTAATGGTCCGGGCAACATATCCACATCATTTGGACACATAGGTCCCCATAACATAACAGTCTCTAGACACATAGGTCTATGTAACACCACACATTTAGACTCATAGGCCTTGATAGTATACACTTTAGGAAATCCAAGTCAAAACAACATTCATTACACATACCACACAACATGTCAGAGCATGTATAGCAATCAAAATATCCTTGATATACACTATGATCCCGCAGAACCCGGTCGCGATGGACGCCTTCCGTCCCCGTGCCTTTGGGAAATTAAAACAATCACTTAAATTTAAAATTTCCTTGTGAGGTTAAGTATAAGAAGATCTTTTATTCAAAATATTAATCGATTGTTTGAAAACACCAATTGAAAATTCTTTTTGAAAACACCATACAACTCCAAGTCCGATTTATGCTCTTTGTATCTTTCTTAATATAGTTATTTATGACCACTTACAGGGAGCTTCAAGAGTCATCCAACCCTGATGTGATCAGCATCAGTGTTGAACTATCTTTCCACCCCAATTTGTGTTCGGCTTCCCTTGATCTCATGATAATCAAGTTTCACCTCCCACCTCATTTTCAACCAACAATTAATTCAAGCATATCCCATTTTCTATCTTTGAATCCTTCTAGTCATAATCATGACATCTCCAAGGGATAGAACTCCGTCTATCAATCATCACCCAAATCCAACTTAATTCAAGTTACCTAGGGAATTTAGTTCTCACTAGGTTCTATGTCGGTCTCGTACCCCTTCATAGATCACAACACTGTATATATATACATATTTTTTATCAAAATACAATACATGGTTTATATTTATGCACCATCGGGGTTTTAGATCCCCGGGAGTTTCTTTACTCCCTTCCACTTGTACTCTCACACACCACTGTTAACAAGATAAACACACTTCCTACCATGGTACTCGCATCTTCTGTGCGCAATTACCACAATTTACCCACAAATAAATGCGTATGTTTATATAACACACGCGCCAACCATCATAACAATCATTTTGTGCCATGCACAACTAGTTCGCGTACACTTGTACGGTAAAACACACTAAGTGGTTTTGCGCTCTACCCCCCTTAAAAGGGATTACGCCCACGTAATCAATCACTAAACCTTGGCTTAAAATGTTCTGCCGTCGTGAAGTGTTTTAACTTCCACGCGGTCCATTACACAATGGATTCTGATTAGAGGATCTTAACCATATTGGCGGTTTAGTCCCTAAACCAAGAATTCGCATTGGAGTTGTAACTCATAACCGATTTCGGTCCTGGCCTGTGAGGCTTTTAGGTATTGATACTAGTCATTTATTCATATTCACCATATATATCCGGTACCTGACGCATGGGCTCACTGGCCTCTGTTGGTTTGCCCCATTCGTTATTGTTAATGTATTGTACATCTCCAATGTATTACCATTATCGAGGTAACAATGGTTTCTCAACCGACGCATGGTATCTTTTACCCTGAGCGAATTCGGTGAGTTTCACGATTTTCCATCCACTTCTCCTATAGCTTACCGCGTAAACTACTATGTAATTCACAATGATTGACTTACTTTACCGACTTACTGTCGGTTGAGATTGAGCTACTACCTAATGTGTAGTGCTCTCTCAGTTATTTACCTGGGGTATATCTCATACCGATTTGGCAGTTATGCTAGTAGTCACTTACTGTTAATCATGTCTCCACCTTTGGTTTTGTACATGTATTCTTTATTGGTGCGGCCTTGCATTTCCTATGCAACGCCATTATAACATTATTCTTCCACCATCAACATGTTTCCAATTCCTAGCTATCCCACTCGATCATTACTGCAAGTGCAATACCAAAACACTCAGTCATACAGAGTGCAGAGGCGTAAACTCTTGACAGTAAATCCCTTATGCGATTGCGATAGGAATTTTCACTGAAATCTACATAATACTTGCACCACCGGCTTACTGCTCGGTTCGTTTGCTATCGCACTTAATGTTGTACCTCCACTGGGTTTAACTCACAACTCTGCTTACTCCCATTTTATCATCTAACATCCTCATACAACGGTCGCTTATTGCGCGCCGTGTCCTTACTCATTATATAACATCAACTTATACTGCATCTGCTATTATATTAGCTTCTGCTATTATGCTGGTTTATCTGGCCACTTATTTGGCTGGTTTTTGAATATGTACTTATCTTTCCCTTGAGCGTTGTTCGCTACACATTTAGCTTCACACACCTACGGTGATTGCTATCGAACTTATTATCTTCCTGTGTACACAACTGTACGAGCACTTTTTTTTTATTGTATTTAAACACCCTGGGGTAATAACAACGTGGTCCATCCTCCACATATCTTGAATTGATTCACATAACTACCGCTCTGCGGTCTCACAATATCGAGAGGTATCCCACTCTTAATGCAGTGGTTCGCTTACCACTCTATTCACTTATACCACATAAACTTCTACCATCAATCGAATTATATACATATCTTGTTATGGCTTATAAGCCTTATTTGCCTTGAGCTGGGCTCATTGTAGGCTGTCCACACATATGTACTCCTCTGTATCCTATTACATGTTTAGATGGTGTAGTGGGCTCCATGACAAGGTCGTTGTTCCGTTTCCTTTCATGGGATGCCCCTTAGGTTTGTCAGTCCGTCTCCTGACCACTTATGTCTAAACTGGGTGTTAATTCAACCCTTGTGTTTCTGTCATGTATTTCGTTCAACAATTGTTGATGCGCACACCCTTCGAGGATTTCTCCTGGGTGTCGTTACGTTATGCCTTACATTGTTTCACACTTTTTGGTACATTCTGTTATTATCTTCTTCTGTAAAGATCAACATTTCCAGATAGTGTAGGTACTGATTCTGGGAGTTTCATCCCGTTCGTTGCACATTAATGTGTCCACATTAGGCATCTGCCTTGCCCTGCTTTTCAGCTATCATGTTTATCCCTGGGGACCCTTAAGTCATACAAGCTGTCTTTACATTCAGTTAGTGCACTTCGCACCTCCTGACTCTTAAACATTTCCTTGAAAGGAATTTACTAATTCCTTTAGTCTCGTTAACTTAACTGAGTTCCTTTACTTCAAGCATTCCTTGTATTTTCTAGCTCCTGTTTAATTTATACTGCTTACCGTAGACGGAGTCGACTACTTCCCGTGTTCTGGACTCTACTCGTATACATATATGGGGTATCATACTGATACATTACTACTTACCCAACTAACCTATAAGTAGGTCTGTCGGGCCACATGCTCCTATCGGAGTGCGGTCGTCCCACAACACAGTTGGTACACTTGTAGTGTCCGTCACACGCCTAGGTGAAGTATTCTGTTGTCAACTCCCTTATATTGTCCCGTGACAATATTCATTCCTTACTTCCCGAACTTAATCGAGGGAAAGTTTATCCACTGTTGCATCCTTGTCAGTTGCTCTCGGTTTCACTGGTTTGGTTTAAAGAAGGTTGGAAAGAAGTGTTGGTCTGAAAGAAAATCCGGTTTGAAAAGAAAAGGGTTTGTGAAAGATTAGGTTTGAAAGAAAATTTTCCATGGTTTTACAACATCTTCTTACCTTAGTCAAGTCTAGCTTCTGGCTGACTGGTGTACTTCCAATTACAGAGGTTAGGCTAACAGGCCCTTCCACTGTTATGACATCACATTTAACTTTATTGTACTTTTCCAAGTATTTGTAGTAGTTATAAATTTCCCGAATAGCCCTGTTATAGCAGCACTTGCTATGGCAAGTGCGCCATGCTAGCTGGCTATCAGTTTAACACATACCGGTTGTGGTATTGTCTTTACCCGTACTGTCATCAGTGGCCTTGTTGGCCCTCACTGATCTTACTGTCTTGATAATAACTTGTCTAGGTGAATCCTCACTGTATTCACATATAATCATTAACTAGGGTGTTTCCCATTCTGGGAGACCCCGTCTCATAGTATTGTATCCTTTGTAGCCGTTCCACGTATTTGGGCACTACCTTGTAGTTTCCTTGTCTTTGATACCGTTGGTGTATTATTCATCAATTGGTCCCGTAGACACTCGTCTCGGGTTTCTTTAATCCACTTTTTGCCTGTTGCACGATTGGTGCGTTGCAAGCTGGTCTCGACTGCTCGCATGTCGACCCAGGTTGCTGGAAATTCTACTCTCTCATACACAAGATCCTTCATTCATTGCTATGAAATGCGGTTAACACTGTTTAGATGGAAACCGTCTCCGGGATTCCCAGTTTTCGGGATCAACCGTATGTCAGGTTCTTCGTACCCTAAAGGTATTTAATAACAGCCAGATCGGGTATTCCCGAGTATGAGAGTGGACTTCCATCTCTCTGGCGTTCTTTCCCAAGTTATCAAACAGGGACTGTGGAGGGTGGGATGGATATTGTAGGTTTCCAGTATTCACTGGTAGTTCCTTACTAGCGTATCTCTCACGCTATCACTCAACCCTTAACCCAAAGTACTTAAATCCTAACTCGGTACTTCCTAAGCTCGGTAATTCAGTCATCAGAGCGATACTTCGCTCTGATACCACTTTTTGTAACACCCCATCCAACAACCAACACATAATAACAATCTGCAGCGGAAACTCAACTCATCACATTACTTATTCCAATGGTGTTACACGCCGTTAACCACCCACGTGGCTAACAAGGCTAATATATGTACACTTGTATCGGTCTGATGGACTAGATTCCCGAGCAACTACTCAATACAATACTCAATCCATCTTCAACATTTATTATATACATACACTCCCCCTGTACCGAGTATTCATAAACTGTTGCCGACAACAACTTCGGTCTTACTACACCTACTGTATACATACACTTAAAAGTTTACCCATGTACAATGACTACCCGTCCTACTCTCGAACGGCTTCCAGCACTTCGTACCTGAAATAGGAAAAAGAAGAGAAAGGGGTGGCCCCAAGGGGCTCAGCACCTTTGCTGGTATGGTAATCCCGCAGCCCGCATGCTACCGGGCCACGCACGACTAATTGTCGTCTTAGCATGCAGTTGATTATATTTAATTCATGCATACAAACCATTAATATATCTCACATAATATTTCGCCTCAATGGGCTCCACCAATAACCAACACATCCACACTTAACCAACCATCCAATGATTCCCTAAACCCTAGAGCGGCTCTCCTCAAGAATGGAGCTACTTCCTTAACGAACGACGTGTACCCATTAATCGGGTTATCCTTAAACGCCTCTTGTCACCAACTGGGATTCATTTCCATGATCCACACCTTCCATATCCTACAACATAACTCATCCTACACATAACAAACATAACAACCCTTTCTTGTCTCGACGGACACATGACCGCATTGCATTCATTTAAAAACATCCAATATATATATAAGCCAAAGCATAGCAAGGTATTTTGCATATCACAACACAATACATATCACCTCGAGATCGGTTAACATTAAGATCCTTCCACCATAGTTAGTCCATACCATGAGCACAGAGATTGTTGCCAAACTCATACCAAGCTCGTTAATTACCTCATCACCATCCTGTTATTTGAACGGTTGACTTAAACCCAAGGTGTGTCGGATATAGTGATCCCAAGCACACCAAACACACAGTATGCCCCTATGGCCCGACGTGAGTCAGTAAACTAGCTTTGGATAAGCTAAGGGAAGGTTGAAACCAAATTGGAATACCACCTAAACATACACCAAGGGAGCCGAACTGGATATGATAACGACCCCCACCATCACACGCGTGGCCGGAAACAATCCGGACTCCTCACCCCCCATTAGCCCATAGACTCTTATAAGTAAGTAGTTAGAGATCCATTACGGAGCCTACCACAACCACACACCATACGGTATCATAACCGAGTTAAGCACACAAGGGAGGAGAGAGTCATACATTCACATACAAACATCACGCACAAACATCACATAACCAACTCACGCATAGCCGTGGTTAGAACGTTCCTTAAGTCGGAAACGTTGTTACCGGATACCGTTCTCCTACGTTTACCTAATAGAGGTTAACTAGCCCTTCAAGCGCATTCGAGGTTACCGGTATCGGCACGTAAACATATAATAACAATAACGACTATAAACTCGTTTCATGATTTATCTCATAACGTGGCAAACATACAGAAAAACACATTGGCATACAAGCCGGTGTAATCCGGTAGGACACAGGTTGCAAGAAAACCATACCTGTCACCGGAGTCCACTTTACCACGTCCACTTATGTTCCTCGAGCAAATTCTCGAACAACTGTTAACATCACATGTGTTTTCATTAACCTCGGGGTTTGCTTGATTATTTAATGTCAACGCTTAATTTTTCCCCGTTAACTTAGTTACATAACTTAACATTTTTAACTTGTTTTACTCTCACATTTTAATACAACTTTTAGCCCACTTTATTGTCATTAAAACTCACCTAGCATGTCCTTAACATCCTTATAACATCATTACCTACCAATCCCCATCACCACATATGATTTCATAACCTTAAACCATGTTTTTGGTCCGACCGACCCACCGACCGACCCACAGCTGGGTCGGTCCATTACAGACCCCTTTTACTTCCTTACAAACATGCCCGTCCGACCCACGTCCGACCCACCATTCTGGGTCGGTCCATGTGCGAACATTTTCCTTCCTTTGAAACCTGACCGACCGACCCATGTCCGACCCACCCTTTTGGGTCGGACCATTACCGAACATTTCCTAACATATAACAGAGGCTCGACCGACCCACAAACTGGGTCGGCCCCTGGGTCGGTCGCCTCCTAAACTTACCCAAACTTTGTCAAATCTTCACCAAACTTCTCCTAAGGCCTCTTAATGTGTTCTAACATCATTTGGCACTTCAAACACACCCTTAAGATATTCTTAAACACTCACAAAACTATTTTTCCTAATTCCTTAAACCTTTACTTATATCTCCACAAAATTCCTAACACTTACAATGTTTTCTCCTTATGATTTCTAGGTGGCATTTCACCTATAATGACCAAAATACCAAGGTGTATCCTCTACACCTTATCATCATCTCTCAACTTCTTTTCTTACTAACTAAATCTCCTTTTCACATCAACCTAAACATCACTTTTCCTTGAACACCATTACCTAACCTTAAACAACTCTCCAAGACTTAAATACATTCACAAACACCATTGAATTCCTAGAACTTCCAAGACAACACTAAATCCTTGCATCTCTCTAAATCACCTTAATACATGTTTCCCTCTCAAGTAACATTCATTCACCTTTAATCCTTCCTAGTTCACCAAAACTCACTTACAACACTTAGAACTTCTTACACATTTCCCAAATTTGGCCATAGCTTCTCCAGTATATACCCACATCCAAACACTTAGGTTTTTACCTTAATCCATCCAAGAACACCTAAAATCCATCAAACACATTTTATACACAAACTTCACACATTAAGCACTACATCACAATATAGTGCATAACTTAAATTGCTTGGCACTTAGGCCCTTAAATGCATGGCTCTTAGGCCCTTAAATTGCATAAACCTTAAACACTGAATTTCCCACATAATAATGCCTTTGACCTGCAAATACACCCAACAATACATATTCCTTTAATAAACTCCTTGAGAGCATTTTACTAGCTCATTCACCATTGGCTCCTTAGGTACTTTAACAAGCATTTTAAGCTTATTCCTCCTAAGGCATTAAACCACATTAAGATAGCTTGTTTACCTCTTTCCCTCACAAATTTCTTTCTTGTTTCCTTGTAGAACCGGTAGGGCATTTGGTTCCTTGCCAACAACTAAACAATATACCAACATTAAAATGAGTATATAAGCTTTAAGCTTTATCTCATTGTAAACCCTAGTTACATATATTATCTTAAGGTATTAACATGATTGTTTTACCTTGGAATGGAAAGAGAGCTTGAATATATATCAAGAGAGGACTCCTCCTAGTCCATGAAAGCTTGGAATGAAGCTAGAACAAGGCAATATAATGACTCCATTAAGAGTGATTTTCGGACATGACAAAACATGAAGGAAACTTGATTTTTCTTTGAGTTTCCTTACCTTGAAGCAAAGGAGAATGTCAAGGCATGAAAAGATGAGCTCAAGCTCTTCCCATGGAGGTTTCTCTTGGCACCGAAATGGAGGTTTTGAAGTTTTGAAGAGACAAGATTGTAGAGCTTGGCTTAACTAAGAGAATGGTGGTGTTTGTTTTTGATTTGAACAAGTGAGCAAGATTTTACATGTGTTCAAAGTTGGAACTTCCATGGTAGTAGTAGCATTACCGAGAGAGAACAAGAAGAAGAGAGGAGAAGGAGAATGGGACCGTGTGAAATGAGAAGGCAAATGAGAGAATGAGGTTTGCTTTTGCTTTTACAAGATATTTGTACTAAAGTGTATAGTAACTTTTGCTTTATCATTTAGTTAACTCATTTGTTTGTGTAGGTATGGTGAGTCACTAAGGAAACCGGCCCCAAATAGTTAGAAGGGTGCTTTGGTCTTTGTTGACCAACTTAATCACTTATAACATTATATGTTACAAACTAGTTATAAAAATCACTATTCACCAATAACAAGGCACATAGAAGTGAAATTTTTGATTTCCCATTGATATAGCCACCCAAATGTGATACTATATAGTACACATGTTAATTAAAGAGTAATGATGGACATTTAGCCATTCAAACTCATTTACAAGACAATTTTTCAAAAACGTGCTTTAAGACTCCTTAAAGCACAATTTGTGTTTTAACTTGTTTTCAAGCTTGGTTTTCTTTGGTAATTGATTTAATATGTTCATTAACATATTTATAAAGTATAGGTATGACCATTAGGTCTTATACACATTTATCCCAAGCTTAGAGCACATTTTTGCTCTTATTGACCTTAAGGTATTTATTTGTGTTTTGTTTGGTTTCATTGTCTACCAAAGTTTCCTAAGGACTTATTTAGCCTTATTAAATCATAATTGAACATTATCAAGTCTTGGTAGGCTCTTTGGGTCCTAACCAAGTTCACTCATGGCTTAGAGCATGTTTTTGCTCATACCGTGTCTTAGTGTTTTATTGTGTTTACCATGGTTTAAATGATTCATTTATGTTTCTAAGGCACTTTTTAGCCTTTAAATACCATAGCTTAACATTTACACAACATACCAAGGTTTGGGGTATTTCATTATTGCATGTGTGATCCTTTGTCATGCACTATGCATCTCACCTTAGTATTTATTTTTCTAAGGTTTGTCTCTTTTTTAAAAAAAATTCGATGTGGTATAATTCATTTGTAAACAATACTTTGAATGGATAAATTCTTATTATCCCATGTATACTCCTAACATTAGAATTCCATCTAATGTTTGTAATTCTTTTCCCTTTTTCATATGTCATTTTTAATTATGAAACACATGGTCATTAAACCCTATTATATTTTCCACCATAACATATATTTATTTTGTATGTATTATGGAACTATTTCTTATGGTAAGTCTTATAATATGTATTCATTCTTTCTAATGAATACCTCTTATATTATAAATGTTATAATTCTTATAACATTAAAACCATATTATAAATTCCATTTAAAAATGTTAATATTTCCGAACAACACCTATGTTTTTAAATACTTACAAAACCCACCACTTAATTAATATAATGTTACATTATTGTTATATAACATATCTTATGACATTTAAGTCATTTAAGACAATTATAACCTATAGTCATATTTTGTTTATAAAATACCAAATGGCCCCTTATATTTTCGGTTTCCATTATACACCACTAAATTTCTATAAATCACAATTCCATCCCACTTCATAATACATAGTTTTCTAATTCCCTTAAAACTATATATTATACATATTTCTTTATAAAACCTATATATAACTCCAAAAATTACCAAACTATACTAAAAGGTTATAAATATTATTCCTAACCTTATATTTCTTTAAATCTCGGTTTTCACCCCTTTGTTACCCATTTGTAACAATGTTATAAAATACCATATGTTATACTTATATAATTCATATAAACTCCAAATTTAACGAAATAAATTTCTAAAAATTCCTAATAACCTAAGGTTGTACTAAACTCCATTTAGTACCCCATGTTTTCGAAAATTACATTATAGCCCCATCTCTTTTAAATCTTTTACAAATTAATACTTATCTTAACATAAGGTAGTATTTTAATTTCTTAAATTTTCCAAACTTGGTCAAAGTCTCCTATATAGTCAACTTTGACTTCTAATACCAAATGGGAACCAATTTTTCGGTAATCACCAATAATAACCTATACTTTTCTATTTTTACAATTTTGACCCAAAACTTTATAAAATGTTATAATTTTTATTAAATTCATTTAAAAACCCTAAATTGCTCTAAATTAAGCCCACGACTTTCTAATTCCTAGTAATTATGAACTGGCCCAATTTTAATTATAAGCATAAATAAAACTAAATAAGCTTATAAACTTAAATTAAAATGGCCTAATGACATGGCCTTATTACAACCTTGAACTTGCAAAAAAATTACACAATAAATGTCTCAAAATATAGCATATATTTTCGGCCTCACTTTGGTTTAATTATTTTCCACATAATGTCATAATTTGACCATTATGTTAATTAAATCTCTTAAATGACTAGCTTAATTTATCTTAGCCATTTTTTTTTTCCATTTTTCGGTCAATATGACCTATATATGTAATTTCACTCTCGGCCATATATATATATATATATATATATATATATATATATATATATATGCTTAAAAATTATAAAAATCATAAGTTTAAGGTGTTTATACCTTGGTTATTCCTTGTATGGGCTCGGTCACTTGTAGGAAAATTCACCACTTGATTTAGACATGTTTAATACATAAAAACAAGATATGGTTACACTCCAAGCTTGAGTTTTACCATAAGGAATAATTAATGTAAGATTTAAGGCAAAAATCACCTTAAAAATGCAAGGGAAGTTCTAGGTGGTTTCGACCTGAACCAAACACACCACAAGGTGTTAGATCCACCATATTGACGTAGGAAATAGTTAGATCACAACAAGCTACCTTGTTATTAGGTTTTACCTTGGAAAAATGCCTTAAAAGGGTATTTCCTTTGGATCTTGGTCACCCTTGCTCCAAATGGCTAACCAACTGAATGAACATGTAAATATGAAGATTATGAGTGTATAAACTCATAAAAATCAGAGGAAGAAACTGCTTGAAAGATTGAGAGGCTTAAGGTATGTTTTTACCTTAAAATGCAATTTTGAGCAACCTTGGTCCCTCTACTTGCTTCAACCGAGTTTAGCTCTTGTTCTAACCTTAGAAACTGAGAATAAGCCATAGGAATTGATGAGCCACGAAATCTAGGTGTTGGTAGTGAAGAGATGAAGAAAAAGGGCTAAAAATGACCTTAAAACACTTACCTTAAGAGCTTAGGAGCTAGATTTGCCTTCCATGCTCAAGAACCAGACTTGAGAGCTTCTTAGGAAGGGAGGAACTCGGCTGGACAGAAGGGAATCAGACAAGGAGGAAGAAAGAGGTGGGTAAGGTTTGAAATAATTGAAAAAGTAAGTTTTACTATTGTAAATTTGTGTTAGGTATCAATTTGTCTCATAATCATTGCAAGCTGTCTCCTCTCTTATTGCCAGCCGATTTCCTTGGTCCAAATGGGTCAATTAATTGACCATTGACCATGCTTGGTCAATATTGACTCATGCGGGCCCCACTTTAGGGTTTTATTAATATTTTAATATAATTTGTAAAAATTCGTAAATTTTTGGAATTAAATTCCTAATATGATATAATATGATAAAATATCATATTTAAGGGTAATTATAATTTTTAAGCCCATTAAAAATCAATTTAGAAGGCAATCTCACAAAAACGTGCTTTAAGGTGTTTTAGCGCACATTTTTGTGTCACAGGGTGTTCCTGAGCTTAGTTCTCCTTGAGAACGGTTTTGTTGTGTTCCTTACTTCATTATAATACTTAGGAATCCACTTTGAATCCTATTTGAGGTCATACTGAAATACCCAAGAATGAGAAAAACCCTAAGTCCTGAAATGTTAGAATTCTTAAGAGTCAGGAGAGCACTGGAAGCCCCGAAAGTGTCGGGAATGGTTCTGGAAAGCCTTAGAAAGTATTGTTAAGAATGGAAACCTAGCTTAAGATATTAGAATCTGTGAGAATTGGTAGAAAACCCTAGAGAACCTTAGAGAACCCAAAAATGCTTTAAGGTATTTTAGGTGATTTTCCTCCTTAGGGTGTATAGTTTGTAACTTGTAAATTATAGAAATGGTTATTTAGTAAGAGTTACACAAGCCTAACACTTTAGTACATAATTTACATTAACTTTAGGCAGTTATATGCAGTTAAAATTTGGAATTATAAATAGGTATTATATGTACAAGTATAAGGCAATTTTGGTACCTTTAACATAAAGAAAAATTACCTTATGGTCATGGATAGGGGTGGCAAAAATCAAGGGATTAAAATACTTCATTTAGCCCTAAGTTACACTTTAGAGTCAAATTATTGAGTAACCAAACAAGGCCTTAGTTGGTGGGACCCACAAAATCCTTAAAAGTTACTTTTTCTCTCAAGAATTAACCAGCCCATTCTAGGACCTTCTTGGCCGGTTTTTAAGTGCCACATAACCCCCTTAGTTGTCTTAATATGATTGCCTTAGAAGCTAGACCAATTAGAAGTAGACAAATGTAAAGTAATAATTAAGTTAAGTTAGAAAAGTAACTTTAAGAGATAAGAGGGAACCGACTTTAGCTGGGTATATAGCATCATTTTAACCCTCTAACACGTGGGTAATGAGAGCCAAAGGGTGAGAACACTTAATTAGCCAAAAGAGAGGAAAGGGAGAAGAGAAAATTTAAAGGAAAGTAAAGGAAAGTGAAGGAAAGTGACCAAGGTGGTGGGTTCTACTGAAGGAGCTCGTGGTCCCTAGTTGCCAAGGTGTTAGTGAAGTAAATTTAAGGGAAAATGGCTAGAGGAAACCAGGTAAATCCTATGTTCAACACTTGTTTGTTGTAAGTGCTGAATTTCGCTCAAAAAGGTGTTTTAAGGCATTAGTGTTCAAACGGTTTGGAGTTTTTCCATAATATTTTGATAGTTGATAACTAAGATCTTTTAAGACGTTTTGGTGAAGGAATCAATGGAAAATCATTTATAGAACTCCTTAAACAAGAAAAATGGCTAAAGATGATTTCAGGGTTTTTTGGTGATATTTCTTGGAAGAAGTTGCTATGAAAGTTATTCTTGAGTGGGGAACGTGCCCTTGTGCTTAAAATGGTGAGTAAACATTATTAGAAGCTCTTCAAGTTCGTGGGTTAGCCTTTAGTGCAATAATTGACAAGTTATAAGTGAAAAAGGGTGATTTAAGGCCTATTTGGGTCTACTGAGACTTTGCGTGTGAAAATGAGTGTATGAACCCATTATTTCGTGGTAAATACCCTAAGATAATATTGTTGAACTTATATGAAGGTGGGGTTCGAAGTCAACTTGGTTTGTCTTAAGGTTTGTATTGTTTCAAGCATGAAATATAAATATGTTAAGTATGAAAATGAGCTTGTTTATTGCTCTTGTGGTGGTGAACGAATGCTACTGATGTTTTGGTGTGTAATTTGATGTTTTATTATCATTGTAAAGGTGACTAATTTACTTGGAAACTTGTGGTGATTATGGAACATGTGATCATGGATACTGGTGAGCCAATTTGGCCAATTACTGATTATTTTCCCACTACCAATGAATTGTGGGCTAAGCTTTATGATCTACTCTAGGAGTTCTCTACCCTAGGGGGTGTGCACACTTAAGGACATAAGGTGAGGTGGTATTTGTCCCAGGGACCGAGAGTTTGGGAACTCTTTGTCGGAAGACCGGTACCTGAGGACTGGTGGAACTATTTTGGTGGAAACTATTATGTATATAATCCATGACACAAGGTGGAACTAATGGAACTATGAATTTTGTGTAACAAGTGGAATTATATATTGTGGAATTACTGTGATTATGATTAAATCATTGTTCTTGTAACAGGCGGATGGCAAAAGGTAAATTGTGTTTGTAATGATGAGTTAGTCATGGTGATTCTGACGAATCAATTATGGTGGTTTTGAAATGAATATTGTGCATGTGAATTATTGTGTGTTCTTAATTGTATCAAAGGATTTTTCAAATGTATTTTACAAGTTGATGGAGGATTTACTCAGCGTCGCTGATGTTTTCTGGTTTGTGCCCTGTGGCCCCTTTGTGTGATTGTTTGTTGGCCACAGATTAAGGTGAAGATGGATTCTCTACTTGGATTGCTGAGCATAAAGTATGGGATGCGGGGAACGATCACATAGAGTTTTAGAAGTTGGATATCTTGTATAATGTAGATGAGTTGTGTAAAACAATTTTGTAAAATTTAGACTTTGTATACAGTCTTATGTTTGTAATGGGTAGGTGAGTGGTGAGTAGTATGACTGCAACTCTAGATGTTTATAAAGAAATTTTGGAGCAGCAGCAGCAAGATGACAGAATAAAGGAGATAAAAGAGAAGGTGAGGAAAGGTGAAGCAGGCGATTTTAAAATTTATGAGGATGGAAGTTTAAGATTTCGTGGGAGGTGGTGTGTGCCAAGTGGTTGTATGGAAATTAAGGAGAGGCTGATGAAGGAAGCTCATAATTCTGAGTTTTCTATGCATCCTGGTGGTGATAAGTTGTATAAAGACATGAAGAAGTGTTTTTGGTGGCCTAACATGAAGAGGGAGGTGGCAGATCACGTGTCTAAGTGTTTAACCTGTCAGAAAGTCAAATTCGAACGTAAAAGAGCTGGAGGAGTGTTGCAACCCTTGGAAGTGCCTAGTTGGAAATGGGATTCAATATCTATGGATTTCATTGTAGGATTGCCAAGTACAAAAGGGGGAATGAATCAGATATGGGTGATTGTAGATCGGTTAACTAAAACTGCTAGGTTTATACCGATGAAAAATACTTGGTCCATGGAGCAGATGGTAGATGCATATATCAAAAATGTTGTGAGATATCATGGAGTACCAACTGAGATTGTTTCTGATAGAGATCCCAGAT
>CM041777.1:16929982-16968114 GCA_023374045.1 Limonium bicolor
ACTAGTGTCTTTAAAAGAGTCAAATAGAAACTACAAGGATAGGGTATTCAGTTAGCAAAACAACAAGAAGCATAGACAGACATAGACGGATGATATCAAAGAATGTAGCATAAGGAATAGGAAAGGAACCTCATAGCATATGGGGCAGTGATGATGCATGGCATTCTCCACGCATGAATGGGTATCCGGTAGAGTTACCGAGTAAACACGATCCTGCGTACATTAACAGAAGGTATTGCACAGACAGGAACTAGAACATGGAAACAAAAGAATCGTCAACATTGTAGAAAACAGATGAAATAATGAAGTATAGAGTTGAGAAGATTACGGCTATGAAGCCGAAAGCTACAAAGCATGAAATCTTACATTATTGGCTCAACTTTACAAATCAAGAGAGTATAGAACAGTGAGTGTCCCTCCTCTTTTGAAGAGGATTCCTTTATTCTGTTTTATTTGGCTATTGCCTGTTCGTTCTTCTAGTTAAGAATGTAAATCCCGTTTAATGATAGTTCCATTTAATAACGTCAATGTGAAAGCCAAACACAAATCATTAGTTTACATTATTGGCTAAAATTCACAAATCGATGGCAGCAGAACTTTCTGACATTACTGGCTCATTCCTTTCTATGATCCATCTACCAGAAGAAAGGTAAGTAATCAATTACTCTGTCAAGCCTATTCATTAAGCCAACATGACAACTACCAAACACATTGCGAACTGATACCGCACTCAGTAATCAGAGTAGAATCACAAAAGAAATGTTTTACCATCAAATTGCTAGCTTTCCAGAAAGAAGAAGTTTTGATATGACATACCACATTTGTCGTAGTGGAAGAAGTTTTCACGGCCGCCAACCCTGAATGGATTTACAATACTCATGTAATTAGGGCATGTACCATTATCACTTTCTCAAAGAGCAAGATAATTAAACCTTTTAACTAACCTACAAATGCCACACTCATCACAGTGAAACTGCTGCTTACCAATCTGCACATTCAAAAAAAAAATTCACAGTTAACTTCCAATGAAAACAACACCATACAAGCATCTTATATCATCCAAACAAATATCATCTTGTCAGTATAAGACTAGATAATCAAGATTAAACAGCGCAGTTCATTAGACATATCCTTTGATGTTTTCTGGTGAATATAATAATGTAATATGATGATCAATTGGCTAGAGTCATTCGCACACCGAGAGGTGAATGAAAGGCAAGATTATAGTTATAATTATTGCACCATATATATTATATTCAGATTTATGGAGATATGTATCCACTAGGTAGGTGCAAGTTGCTTTTGCATGGATAATAATATATCAAGCTGCACCAGACTCATAAATTAGTAGAGGAGATATATTATATAGTAGTAATTCTTCAATTGATAGTAATAGTCATTTTTTACTGATGAAAGGTATAATGATGGGTGTTTCTAGAAGCTTAATTAGTATGATGTTAATTAATAAATCACTACTACAGTCCCATTGCTGTTAGGACTCATCACCTATTCCAAACAGGAATGGAAATCTGCAGATGCATCCAATCCACCCTCTGTACTCTCCTCAATTTCTGCAGCGGATAGGATGCTCACATCGTGCAAATAATGTGAGGGGTTTTTTGTATGGTGACTTGAATCCTTTAAAAACCAAAAGAAACAGCAACGAACTCTGCAATATAAGGGCGACGACAAATAAACATCAAAATTAACTTCAGAGTTCAATCTGAAACGGTAAGCAACATCAATCCAATAGCACCCACTCTGTATCTACAAATGAGAAAGCATGGCAACGAACTCTGGCGACGACAAAAAATTTGTAACCAGCAGAAGATATTGAAAGCAAAATGCAGAATCTAACCTCTCCTGGTCAATGAACTGTAAGCTAAAACAGCAAGGAGGAAGACAATAGAAGTCCCGACACTGACTTCCAGAACATTTTGAAACCCTAGTTTGGGAAAGGAGTAATCAGCCGTACAATTTTTTAATTTTTTTTAGAACAACTTTAGGAGATGGGAGGCAGAGGAGAGCGATCGGGAACGGGAGTTCTTGCCGGCGGCCGGTGACTCATGGTTACGCGTAGGAAGATAGAGCAGATATGAGAGGGAGAGCACCGAAACTAAGCTCAATATTGCGGACGCGGACGAATCGAGTTTTGGGAGATGTTTTGTTTGTAAACAAAAACGAGGAATCCGTGCACTTTTTAAATCGGACAACACTAGTAGATAAGTGATGGAAATATTTTAAGTGGTACTGACTGATTTCATCTCAACAAAAATGTTAATATGTAAATGTGTTGTCATTGAAAGGTTGGTATAGACCATATTTTTAGTAGTGAAATTAGTGTCCGAAAATTTTTGGACGCTAAATTCGGACGCTAATTTGCGTCTGCAACAGTGTCCAGTGCTGATTTAGACACAATATAGCGTCCACCAAGTAATCGGACGCTAAATTCGGACACTAATCGAAAATTAGCGTCCGCCAAGTGATCGGACGCTAAATTCGGACACTAATTACTGTTTTTCTTGTAGTTCTCTAGATAGTTTTTTTTTTATAATTTGGGCATAAAGCTATAATATTAAGATAATAGTGGATGGGTTTAGATCGGGCTCCCTAAGCAAAACCCAGTGGGAAAAAGCTTAGACCATCAAAAGAAAAAAGAAACAAACTCTAAATCAAAAGAAAAAAGTGAGTCAACAATACTTGAAAACTTGTGTTTACAAAAAAAAAAAAAAAACAGTGCAATTATATTTGCAAAGTTATAAAGTACTAAAGTGGGATAAACGACTTGGACTCATTTGGTAATCTGCACGAGTAACTTGAGGAGCTAGTTAGGGAGAGGCTTAATTGACTTTGGTTTGCTGTTTTTTTCTAAAGTATTTGTTAGGTGTGTAAATGTTGTGGTCCATGGAGGAATTCAACATATCATCGCCCAATCAGTCTTTGAATTCGTTGTAATCTTTGACAGGAAGGATCGAATGAAAATATGTCTTCAGACAGGTCACAAGTCAAAAGATGAGTAAATGTAGTCATCAGAGGCCTATCCCCACATACATGGTGTGAAGAGTCAGTCAGGAGCATCTTAAAGAGTTTTGGCAAAGTGCTACATATTGACACTGATTTATCAATGTCCCAAAAAATCTAGAGGTGTCGGCTACCCTCGAAACAGAGTCGTTTAAGATTATTAACAAGGAAGTGGAGGTCCTATTTGTTAGTAAGATTGGAAAGGTGGGAGTAATTGAGGTATGGACGGAGGAAGCTGGGGAGATGCTAGCGGAGCAGAAAGGCGATCCGCCGCCGGCGGCTAAATCGCGGCCATAAGAGCCGGTAGGTACTCACCGTCAACATGAATGCCGGAAGGATGGAAGGCCAAGGGGAGAATATCAACCGACAAAGTGCAATGGGAATTGAAGAGGAAAAGGCAACAGGGATAATTACAGTCAAGTGGGAGGCCCCAAGCGACATTCCTCTTGTTGCGAAAAGAGTGCATAATACTTATGACGGTATTGAATGATTGCATCGAGATAGCAAAGTGCAAGGGATGCATGCGGAAATAGAACGTCAGCATTAAATATATGCTAATGACACTATTCTGGATATTTAACATGATGAGGTGTCATTACCTGATAGAGAATACCAAGACACCATCTATAGTTAATGTGTTAGAGGAATAAGAAGATGGATGCCAAGGAGTTGGGCCTGAACCTCACGAATTGAACTAGGAAGAGGAATGAACAACATTGGACCGGGTGGATAACGTGCTCCGACCAGATACAGCCCAGGCTCAAGTTCCAATCGAAGAGAGTCTAAATGTGAATTATTCTCCCCCGTACCGTATACCATTCTGTCTGTAAAGGTTTACCTATAACCCCAAACAAGGGGCAACCCACTCCAGTAGACGGGTTCACATTACCAGAAATCTCACTCCAAGTTGTTGTGTTGCCGGAACAAAAAATGCAACTGAATAAGCCAAGGAAATTTTGAGGCAAGAAATCACACTCCATACTCGCAAATATTTCAGCAGGGGCGAGAGAATGCTTCAGGTATGGACAGAGACTGAGTATCCATACTCCTTATCCTCGCAAATCACTGGCAAAAATCGATCGCATCCTAAGGAATAAATGAACAAAAAAGAGACCAGTGCAAGTACACGTGCAATAGTGGAATGATCCTAGCGTTCTACAACATTCAAGGAACGAGGAGAGCAGAGAAATGGGCACTGGTCAAAAAAAATCCGGAAAACAAAAGCGATGTTGATAGGTCTCCTGGACACTCATCACACCAAACCTTGCAATAAGAGGCGTAACCTTTGCGGGGTTGGTCACAGGGGAGAATGGATTGAATCCTTGCTAGTGGCCAGTCATGAGGTCTGATCGTTGCTTGGTCAGCAAACGATATTGAAGCGCAAGAGGTTGGGAAAGGAAGTATATGGATAGCAATTGAGGTAAAGTTACCACCTCATAATTTCATAGGTCTGGTGATTTTCATTTACAGACCGAGCTGGTAGGTGTCAAGTCTATCAGGAGTTATCTGATTTTCGTGCAACAAAAAGAAGCCCTACATTGGTGGTGGGGGATTTTAATGAAGTAAGAATAGAGGTGAAAGGAAGGGTGGTAATAATAGCCGGGTGAATGCGTCAATGAGAGAATTCGATGACTGGATTTACAATATGGAACTGGTGGAAATATCACTGTCAGGTTGTAAGTATACATGGACAAGAAGGGGAACTTTTAGCAGGATTGGCAGAGCAAGAGTGGAGTAAACTTCCCCCAGGTAACTATGTTCGAGAAACTAAAGAAAATGAGAGAAGTTTTAAAGCGTTGGAACAAGGAAAAGTTTGGTTGCATTGGTAACAAGGTGGAAGAACAGTCTAAGGACCAACTCGACATGGTACAAGGCCCTTTGGTGGATCGAATCAATGAGAGGGCTCGAGTTAAGGTTGAGTTGTGGAAGTCCTTACGCCAGGAGGAGCATTACTGGAGACAGATGTCAAGAGAACAGCTGGTCCACCAAGGTGATTCGAACACCAGTTACTTCCACAGCAAGGCTTCACTAATAGACATTCAAATAGAATTACGGCTGTGCTGGTGAATGGTAGACTGTGCCACAGCCCGGCGATTATACAGAAGGAGGTTAGCAAATACTTTGCTGACCTGTTTAAAGACAGACAAGATTCAAGTACTTACCATATTGGTGATGGAAGACCAAGGCTGTCGGCGGAAAATTAGGCAATGTTGGCCACACTCCCTAGCAGGG
Organism: Limonium bicolor; assembly: GCA_023374045.1. Classification (NCBI taxonomy): domain Eukaryota; kingdom Viridiplantae; phylum Streptophyta; class Magnoliopsida; order Caryophyllales; family Plumbaginaceae; genus Limonium; species Limonium bicolor. The sequence continues at coordinate 16,935,236 of CM041777.1, forward strand.
AAGAAATTAAAGAAGTTGTCTAGTGTTGTAAAGGAAGTAAAGCCCTTGGGTATGATGGATTTAATTTCACTCTACGAGGATGTGGCATATGATAAGAGATGACTTTACGGAAGAGGTGAGCAGGTTCTTTCGTGATCAACAAATGAAGGTAGGCATCAATACTACTTGGATTACCCTGATTCCCAAGATCCCAGAAGTGGTGAAGATGGAGGATTTTCGCCCAATAAGTGTGATTGGGTGCATATATAAGGTTATTTTGAAGTTACTTGCAAACAAACTAAGTCGAGTAATCAGCCCACTTGTGGGGGAGACTCAAACTACCTTCATTCGCGGTAGACATATATTGAAGGGCCCCCTAATTGCAAATGAAACTATCAATTGCTTGAAGGAAAGGAGGGTGAAAGGGGTATTGTTTAAGATAGACTGTAAGAAGGCTTACGATTGTATAAGTCGGAGGTTTGTGATTAGGATGCTGGAAGTTTTTCAGTTCCCCGATATTTGGAGGAGATGGATTAGCTGCTGCATCACAACACCAAGGATCTCGATGTTAGTAAATGGATCACCGACACCAACATTTAAGCCACGAAGGGGACTACGCCAAGGTGACCTGATCTCCCCCTTGCTGTTCATCTTGGTTGCGGAAGCCTTAAGCTAGCTACTAGATGATGCGCTCCAGAACGGTGACAGGAAAGGTATTTCATTCGGTACAAACGAGATAACAGTGTCCTATATGCAGTTTGCAGATGACATGATAATATTTAGCCAAATGGAGAGCAGGAGCTTAAAGTGATCAAATGGATTGTCACGATTTTTGTTGATATGAGTGGACTGGAAGTTAATTGGAGTAAATCAATGGCCTATGGTGTAAACCTGGAGGAAGCAGATGAGTTGCTAATCTCCAACTTACTAGGGTGTAAAGTCAAATGTTTGCCCAGTTCCTATCCGGGCCTACCTCTAGGTGCGAATCCCTACAAGCTGGCTGCATGGCAACCAGTGGTAGACAAGATTGAGAAGAGGCTGAGTACCTAGAAGGCGTCCTCACTTTCACGAGCTGGAAGACTGATTTTAATTAAAGCGGTTATAACTAGTATGCCAATACACTACATGAACTTATTTAAGAAACCCAAAGGTGTGATTAAGAAGATTGACTCAATTCAGAAAAAGTTTTTCTGGGCAAATGGCGCTGGACGGGGCATGTCATTAACGAAATGGAATGTACTGTCAAGACCAAAAAACTTGGAAACCAAGAATGCAACTTGGTGGCGAAAATTCCATGATCAGGAGAGCAGCCTGTGGAAATCTGTAGTATGCTCAATATATGGCCAGGACGTACGTTTGCCTTTGTATGACATGGCGTGGACATATACTAGGAAGCATGACATATGGAAGGCTGTTATATGCCTAAGCGCTTGGCGAGTAAATATCCGTGAGGCACTTATATGTAATCTAAAATGGACAATAAAGAATGGGAGAAAAGTGAGATTCTAGCTTGATCCCTGGCTAGGAGAGGCCACACTCCAAACCTTGTTCTCCAGGTTGTAATAGCCCATAAGAATGTTCTGGGCCGTAGTTTAAGTCTAGCCCACTAGTTTACATTACAAAACAGAAGTCCAATATGTAACTATAAATACTAGGTATCTGTACCCTACAAACATAAGAGATGAATACAGAAGATATTTTCATAAACCTCTAGACACTGTTCTATTGCTTTCGTATTCTCTTCTCAACTATGGTATCAGACGCCTAACTTCTACGTCATGGCATCTTCTCGATCCTCACAATGTCTGCTGCTACTCCATTGAAAGGCTCCTCAAATGGATCTAGCAACACCGAGTCACCAGGAAATGCAACTTCAGCTGGTGGATCAACAACTACACCGATCGCCGCCACTCTATAATCCATCTTGTCTGTGGCAACAAACCTGGTAAAGATAAAGCAAGATAACTTCAGAATTTGGCATGAAGTTCTACAGACCTTTCTAAAAGCTAATGATCTATATAAATATGTCGATGGATCCCATCCCTACCCCTCCCCGATCATCAATAATGTGGTGAATCAAGAGTATATGAAATGGATACAAGTAGATCAGCAGGTTCTCAATATTATATTTTCCTCCTTAAGTGATGCCATCATCGGCCAGGTGGTTTCTCTAAAATCATCAGCCCAAGCTTGGTCCTATCTCAATGATACTTTTGCCTCTCAAACCAATGCACAAATTGGTCACCTACACTTGCAACTTGCTTCAATTGAGAAGTCTCCTACATAGTCTATCACATCCTATTACAACAGAGCACAAGCTCTTGTTGATTCTCTAGCCCTCACCGGTCATGTTATCACTAATCGTGAATTTCAGAGCTATCTGCTCAAAGGTCTACCATCTGATTATGCAGCTATGGTGCACAGTGTTCTTACCAGATCTGAGGCTTGTCCTCCATCACAACTGTACAACTACATGTTGTCCAGTGAATGCTGGATTCAACAACAGTAGAAACACAACAGTTCTACCATCACTATGAATGCTACTACGCATAGGGATAATTCTAACAGTGAAGGAAGAGGTAAAACTCAGTACCATTGCAGAGGAAGAAATAACAGTTACAGAGGAAGAGGGTGTGGCTATTCCAACACCTCCTCTACCCCCACAAACTTTACCGGAAAGCATGACACCCGCCCCCAATGCCAAATCTGCAAAAAAGGGGGCATGATGTCCTTTCATGTTATCACCGCTACAAATTTTCATATCAGCCTAAACCACCTCCATCCATGTCTGCTAACTCTATTGGATTTACATCTCAGGGTGACTGGATAGCTGATACAGGGGCTTCTCATCACTTCACTAGTGACTTCTCTAAACTAAACCTCACCTCTCATGATTACAGTGGTGCAGACACAGTCTCGACGGGGGATAGATCTGCCTTGAACATTTAGCATCAAGACACTGGTACTTTAGCCACTCCTAAACACACTTTCCTTCTATCAGATCTCATGCATGTTCCCCAACTAACCAAACACCTTATCTCTGTCAATAAATTCTGTCAAGATAACAATGCCTATTTTGAGTTTTACTCAGATTGTTTTCTTTTGAAGGATTTTACAACTCAGAGAATTCTTCTCAAAGGAGCTATTAGAGATGGTGTCTACCGCTTCCCTACACCCTTATCAAGTCCCACCTCAATGACTACACCAGCTTCTACCACCAAACACATGAACTACTCTAGCTGTGCTCCTTCTTCTGTGTGGCACAGTTGCTTAGGGCATCCTAGTACTGCTCTCACAAAACATATGATTTCAGTTTTTGCTCTTCCAGTTACAAAACATGTAATAAAGAGTTGTGTTCAGATTGTTGTAAAAGGAAGATGCATGCCCTTCCCCATTTTGCCTCAGATTTTGTTTCCTCTAAGTGTTTTGAACTTATGTTTGGTTGATCTATGGGGCCCAACCTATTGTGTTTCACTGTTTCCTGATTATAGTAGATGATTTTTCACGTTATATCTGGCTTTATCCTCTCAAAAGGAAATCTGATGTTGCTGTTATTTTACCTATATCATGCACTATAGTGAAAAAACAGTACAATGCATCAATTAAGCAAATACAGTTTGATGGAGGAGGTGAATTCAGAGCTATGCAGTCTTATTTTCAAACACAGGGCATTCATCACTGTTACACATGTGCTCATTCACATCAATAGAACAGATCTGTTGAGAGCATAATTAGAGTTGTTGTGGACAGAGGCCTATGTCTACTCTCACAAGCCTCTCTTCCCCTATCTTTCTGGTCATATGCTTTCAAAACATCTGTCTATCTCCTCAGCAGAACCCCCACAAAAGCAATAGCCCCCCCCACACCCTTTTCAAACACCGGGCTTCACTTCTCGTCAAATCCGCTCACAGAGCTTCGCATTTACACCGATGCTGACTGGGCGGGCTCGCATGCAGACCGACGCTCTACTCCTGGTTTCTTGATCTATCTTGGAGACAGCCTCATATCCTGGAGTTCGAAGAAGCAAAGCACGGTGGCTCGCTCCTCCACTGAAGCCGAATTTCGTGCTCTCGCCTCCGCCACCTCCGAAGCTCTCTGGGTTCAAAAGTTACTCGGAGAATTAGGGATCAAACTCACTAAAGTACTGATCTTGAAGTGAGACAACATTGGGGCTACTTACCTAGCTTCAAATCCAGTGTTCCACAGCAAAGCCAAACACGTTGCAGTGGATTACTTTTTTTGTGAGAGAACGCATAAAGAACGGGAGCCTCAAGGTTGAATTTCTGCCGACACTGGCGCAATTGGCAGACGCCCTTACCAAATCCCTAACTTCGTCTCGCCACTCAGATCTCCGCTCGCAAATGCCTCTCGTCGAGATCCCTCTGGGAGCGCGGGCCGATAATAGCCCATAAGAATGTTATGGGCCGTAGTTTAAGTCTAGCCCACTAGTTTACATTACAAAACGGAAGTCCAATATGTAACTATAAATACTTGCTATATGTACCCTACAAACATAAGGGATGAATACAGAAATATTTTCATAAACCTCTAGACACTGTTCTATTGCTTTGGTATATATTCTCTTCTCAACTAGGTTGTACATAGTCAGTGAATGCAAGACTGCAACATTAATCGCAGAAATTGGAACCTGGTATGGTGATAATTGGATTTGGTGTCTTAGGTGGAGAACTCTATTTACTTATGAAATTGATGCAGTTCAAAACCTGCTAGAGCAGACTAATAACAGCAGACCATCCCAGTTGGGGGAGGATCAATTGGTGTGGGTCGCTGATAAGGATGGAAGGTACACCACGGGAGACTTCTACGACAATGTTTTGAATAAACAGATGGCAGTTCCAGTTACATGGCACAGATCTTTCTGGTCCCACTGTGCTCCTCCCCGTGTAGAGCTCCTAGCGTGGTTCCACCTGCAAAATAAGTTAGCTACTAGAGAAAAGACAGACTCTTTGGGAGAAACTAAGTACCGCTGGCAGGAGCACTCTGCCCCTTGTGTTGTCAAGCGGTTGAATCTACTGAGCATCTGTACTTTAGATGTTGCGAATCGAGAAATCTCTGGACAGTAATGTTACGGTAGTGGGGTATTTCTGATGTTTTTGATCCAGAAGTTGGGTGTTGTCTGGACGGCTCGAAGGATGCAAGTCAAAAAAGGATGTGGCATTCTACCCTTATGTTTACTCTCTACAATATCTGGTGGCAAAGGAACAAAGTGGTGTTTGAAAGAGCCGAACCCTGCTGGAAAGAGTAATTATGAAAGTGAATAATAAGATATCGTAGAACTTCCATATGCGAAGGCAAAGTGGCGCTTCTTGGGCTAGGATCAGTTCTGGAGTAAATAAAGATTTGGGGTTGGTAGTATGATATTATTGTTAATTATAAAAAAGTGATATCAATGTATGGATTTTCCTTTTGAAGTTAACGTTGTACTAGTGCTGGCTTAAAGATTGTCCAAAACCGGACAAGCTCAAGTTTATATGCTTCCTCATTAGTCATTGGTAGGCGATATTCTATCTTGATGCTTGATAAAGGGCTAGTAATGGTGCTTTAGTCCTCATTAGTCATCCGGACAAGTTAACGTTTATGTTCTAGTAATGGTGCTGTAGTCCTCCTAAAACGACAACACTAAAAATACAAGTTACTAATCGGCCATAGCTACACTACACCAATTCGAACAAAAAGATTTTCAGTCTCAGTTAATGCCCAGGGGGTAGAACAGTTCATCTATCTAGAATACGCTTGGATGAAATCACCCTGAAGGAATTGAGTTGCTCTGTTCAGCCTGCTTTAGGTGGATAGCTAGGGCATAATTCTTAACCTCCAGGTTTCTGAGTTGTTTCTGGTACTGAGCAACCGCTCCCTCAAGCTGCTGTTGTAACCCTTGCACCTTAAGTTCATGCTCTTTCTGTCTTTCATGCTGGATGGATATCACGTTTCAATATCGAGTTCTCTTGGATCGCCGTTTGAAGTTGTTGCTTCAAATTCTCCTCCTGTTGTTGCAAGTTTGAGCAGCACCAACAGTTTTCTCATCAAAAGCCTCTTGGGCACGAGCAGCTCTCGCTCTTGCATAATCTAAGTTAGTAGCATTAACCATCTCTCCAGAGCCCACCCAACTTACACGATTCGATGTTTCTTTTATAGTTGATATATAATCTCCCTCTTGTTTGTCATTGCAGGGAGGTTGTTGTGAAAGCTTACCACCGTGATTATGAATGACATCTGAATCAACACTCCCTAGCCGCGCAGTAAGGCTTTTGATAGCTTCATAACCGTATTCTTTTTTAAGTGCTTTCTCGAGAGGCTTTGAGTGTCCATATCAGCGAACAAAATAAGCAACCCAATTGATCTGTCGAAGGTTGCAAGCTAAAGATCGATTGATCGAGAAGAAGAGGTGGGGAACGGAGAGGGAAATCGATGAGCATGAGCAACTGCGAACGCTATTGGAAAATTGAGACTGGAGGAGAGATCGGTGATGACAACGATACTAACAGAACATAGCTTGATTTTAAAGAGTTATCGGCACTCTTAAAGAAATTCCACCATTCTTACCATGAATTATAGGTTGCTTGGGTTCCGATTGAGAATTTTGACCTGCGAAAATCTCAGGGCCAAGTTTAGATTGTATTCAACCTAGTAGGATACTTGATTCAGACATAAATATGAAATTATAAGATCTGATAAATTTGAGATCCAGAAAATACTGAACCTTTATGAAACCTACCTATCCATCAAGGACTCGTGTTACTACAAGATTCACCAATTCCTCAACCGTCAAAGCCACCATGTCCCAAAACCCATCCCACAAGTATAAGTGTACCTTCACATTTGATCCGACCCCTCATTGGTTAGAAAAATCAAAGAAAATTTTATACTAGTGTTATAAAAAGTTTCACAACTAATTAAAACCTGCACATATATATATATACACATTTTGACAAGTTTCTAGTCATCAATTTTAAAAGGGTTAGTGAGCCGGAAAGGCCCAATTAAATTCTTATTTGTTTATTGTTAAGTTTGTTAGGATATTTTCTAGATATATTAGTTATTAGATATTATCTTTTGTTGTTATCTTTTCTCTTAAATAAGGTTAGTTAGTTGCGGAAAAAGAAAGTACAGAGACATCCAAACTAACAGACCAAAAGAGAGCAACCCCAGCTTTCCTGCCTATGCTATCACCACCCACCCAATTAAACCTACGAAAAGATCTAGCCAAAGGACGCAACTCAAAAGATGATAACTTGGTCTCAGCCAAGAACACAAAAGAGGGAGCTTGTTGGTGGATCACGTCCTTTATCCAGCGAACTGCAGCTGCCCCACCCAGACCCCGGCAGTTCGCGGCTAGAATTGACATTATGACGGGCGACACTGGGGATTACCCAGCATCGCCGTAGCATCCATAACAGCATCGTCCCCCTTGCCTCGCTTGGCCACTTCGTCAACAGAGTGAACCTCCCGGAGCTCCGATTCAGAGGAAGAACCGTGAACCTCAGAAAGCTTACGCTTACGACCGTCGGAAACAGTTGGTGAATGCACAATCTCACCTTCCTCCATCATTGGGTCTTGATTGATGTCCACCATATGCATGCAGCCACCCCCCATGTCAACAGACGTAGCAGTAACCCCAATAGACTGATCCACAACCGGGTGAAAAGATGGAGAAGAATCCCGGCTACCCGCACCTCCCTCTGCATGTGCACCAAGAGAAGGTCTACTCCCCTCCGCCGATCCTACCTTGAGCCACATCCCGTAGTTCAGCTCTTCTGCCGTTGCTTCAGTGCGGTAAGGACAATCCCGAAGAAAGTGAGTGAAGAGGCCACAAAGGAAGCATAAATTGGGTAGATGCTCATAAGTGAGTGGTAGAACAATGGACCTCCCTTCAACCGTAATAGAAGTAAACCGAAGCAGTGGACTTGTAACATCCATTTTGACCTTCATCCGCATGTATGAGCTAGCCCGACGACGTTCAAACTCTGCGTATTCCTGAAAGATTCCAAGCTTGTTCCCCAACCGCTTTGCAAAAAGAGGGCTCATGAACTGGAGTGGGACATCATGAACATGGACCCATAATGGAACCCACCTAAAATCATGATCCTTTGGTGGCGTCGCCTTGTCGATTTCCGAAAGAACCAAAAGACTGCCGTCATGAGTCCACGGACCACGGGAGAGGATGGACTGAACAAGACCTTCGTCTGGAAGATGAAAAAGAAGAAGGCCGCCCTCCAAACTGCGAACTCGAAGGGTGTATTCACATCTCCAAGCTTTAGCAAGGGAGCGTTCCAGAGCCTTGACGTCGATCGATCGTGGCATGAGCAGCTTACCCAAGAGACAGCAGTGAGTCAGAGCAATCGAACCAGCGTCAAGAAGATCATCAACCTCCACATCATCTTCCTCTGCAGCCGTAAGGGAAAGGTGAGCACAATGGGCTGCAAGGTCTTCAGTTGGTTGTGGCGGAGCATGTGAAGCCATAGTATTGGACAAAGTATTGATTGAGGTGAGCTTGGAGAAACATGACAGGATACGTAATAGCCAAAGATTTTGGGATGGAGGGAAAGATCTGAAGAAAATAGAAGATGGAGAGTTTGATGCGATGAAGGTCGATATAGCCGAAACACCGATTAAATAGGGATGTGAACCGTCATTAGTAATCTCAAACTGCTGTAGTCGTTGTTGTAATGATTCTTTGCATGGCTGAGATCGATACTTGTTGATCATTGCCAGGGGAAACGTGTTGGTTGTGGCGTAATCCATCGAAGAAACAGTGTGACGGTTGATATGATTAAGGAAGCTTCACATGCAAAGGGGAAGACAGAAGGTTGGGCTTTGGAAAAGCTGAGGAAGCTTCGCACATCATGTAGATATTTTGGTTGGGGCTTCGGGATCTGGGCAATGGCGATTTACAGGTTTGTATGGCTGGTCTGATTCTCAACATAAATGGAAAACGTGGAACTTAATTCGGTATCTCAGTGCACAATGGGATGGGCCTTGGGTTTTGGGAGGGGATTTTAATGAAGTTCTGTATCATCATGAGCATAAGGGCCGAGCAAATCGATCTCCATCATATCTGATATGCGGGCGTTTCATTCATGTCTGCTTGATCATGATCTTCAAGATCTCGGGTTCAGAGGCTCTAAGTTTACCTATGCAACTAAAAGCACGAACAATCAGACCTCCCGCAGTCGTCTGGATCGTTTCCTTTGTAATTCTGCATGGCTCTCACAGTTTCCTACAGCAACCAATTTTCACCTTTCATGGGGACATTCGGATCACAAACCCATTAAGCTAATGTTGCATCGCACCACCCATCGTGGCCCAAAGCCATTCCGTTTTGAAAATTGTTGGGCACTCCTTCCTCAGTGCAGGTCCTTGGTTCAATCAGTGTGGACTTCTTCTTCATCAATAGATTACTGCCAGAAAGTGAAACAATGTGGACAGCAACTTCGGGTTTGGGGCAAACAACAGGTTTGGGTTGAGAAACGTTTGCTAAATCAGACGCGGGAACAAATTAATTGCCTCGCAACCCATGCATCTACGCCCTTGGCCATGAATCGGTGGAATGAGCTAAATTCTGTTATGGATGCCCTTCTGCACAAGGAAGAAATACGGCTTCATCAGCGGGCGCGCCAATCTTGGTTATCTTCGGGGGATCGAAACTCAAGTTTCTTTTTTCATCGACATCGTATGCGCACACGCCAAAATACAATTACTTCTTTATCATCTGATGCTCACGCACCTCAGCACACTTGGGAAGGGATTGAATTTGTTGCTCGGGATTACTTCCAGACTCTTTTTACCTCTGCAAATCCATCCCAGAACGCCCACCTTTTAGCTTGTGTAGCTGATAGAGTGCCAAGCGATCAACGTCAGGAAATGGGTGCTCCATATACTCAGGAGGAAGTTATTAAGGCTTTTAACCAGATGAATCCTCAGAAAGCACCAGGTCCAGATGGGATCAATGGGTATTTCTTACGCACATATTGGCCCATTATCAGTGTTGACTTCCTTCATGCATGTTTGGCCTTCCTTAATTCTGGAATCTTGCCACAAGCGGTTAATGACACAGAAATTGTTCTAATCCCAAAGAAACCAGGGGCAGCTTCAATCAACCACTTCAGGCCTATTTCGTTGTGCAATACAATATATCGGGTTATATCCAAGGTTCTTGTCAATCGAGTTGCTGCGTTCCTGCCAAGTGTTATTTCTAATAATCAGGCAGCTTTTGTGCATGATCGCCTTATTACAGATCAAGTTATGCTCTCCCATGAGATTCTTCACACAATGCGACGCTCCAAGGCTAAAACCAAAGGGTATTTTGCTTACAAGGTTGATATGTCCAAAGCTTTTGACCGGCTCGAGTGGTCTTTTATTTTGGATGTTCTATAGAGTATGGGGTTCCATCCAAACTGGATAGCACGGGTTCAGCAGTGCTTAACTACGGTCCACACTTCTCTTTTAATCAATGGGTATCCGGGGCAACAGTTCCAACCTTCTCGTGGTCTTCGTCAAGGGGATCCTTTGTCTCCAATCTTGTTTATCATTTGCATGGAAGTTTTAACTTCAGCCCTTCAACTAGCTACATCAGTTGGGATTTATAAGGGCTATTCGATTCCAGGCCTTGGTTTTTCAATTTCCAATCTTCTTTTTGCTGATGACATCGTTCTCTTTGGGGAGGCAACTGTTTCTAATGCTACTGCACTTCATCATATACTTCAGGATTTCCAGCTTGCATCTGGCCAGTGCATTAATACCTCTAAGTCTGCGATCATGTTTTCCTCCTGCCTGGCGCATGCTCTTAAGTTCTCAGTTGCTTCTGTTTTTCAAGCCAATCAAGTTGAAGATTTGGGTCAGTACCTGGGATTCCCAAGCAACGTTGGGAAGAAGAAGTGTGCGGTTTTCAACTACATCAAAGATCGGGTACTTAAACGTATAAACAACTGGTCCAATAAGGTTTCACAGGCTGGACGAACCTTGCTGATAAAGGCAGTTTTGCAGGCCATACCTTCATATGCTATGTCTGTTATTCTCCTCCCTAAAACTCTTCTTAAGCAAATCCAGTCCCTTATCAATAGCTTCTGGTGGGGAGGAGTGGCGCACTCAACAGCTATTCGCTGGACAAAGTGGTCTAATCTGTGTCGCGACCAGCCCTCGGGTGGAATGGGGTTCAGAGAGTTGCAATGCCAAAATCGAGCTTTGCTAGCTAAACAGTTTTGGCGGCTCCTCACAGAGCCTGAATCTATGCTTTCTTCTTTCTATAGGGCCAAATATGTGAGGCACTCCACTTGGATGACAGTGCAACCGGATTCCACCTCTAGCCCAATCTGGCGTGCCCTTCTTAGTGTGCGGGACGTGGTAGAGTTTGGCGCACGTCGAGCCATTGTTAATGGCCAAACTACTAAGCTCACGGATCGTTGGCTTCCGTCAAAACCAGGGGGCAAACTGTTTCATTGGCACCTACCATCAGTGGTTGCTCATTATGCTTCGGTGGCTACGGTGATCACTGTTGATCATCAATGGAACCATTCCCTACTGCATCAATGGTGCGACCCATCTGATGTTGCGCTTGTGTTATCTATCCCCTTGCATGTTTCATCACATGGTATGCCTGTAACTGAAGATTACTGGTACTGGGGCCACACGAAGTCTCGGCAGTTCACGGTCGCTTCTGCATATTCCATAGCCTTGGCAATGAAGCAGTCTACTACACCTTCCACCTCTCAGTCAGATTCCAGCAAAAGGATGTTTCGTTTAATTTGGGCTCTTGACCTTCCATCTCGCATTAAGCTTTTTGGCTGGAAGATTCTTGCTATCAGACTTCCTTGCAAGACAGCTATTCGGGATAAGATTCATGCTGACATGGATACGGGCTGTTCTTTCTGCTCCTCGCATGAAACTATGCTGCATGCCTTGCATGGCTGTCCTGCTGTTAATTGGCTATGGGATACCATGGGTTTTTCCTTCCCTAGCTCTATATCTTCTGATGAGGGTCTTCGTCATTGGTTTTACACTTTGTGCTCTGATCAACCCAAAACAGCCATTGCATCCTATCTATGTTTCCTTTGGAAGATTTGGTTTGCCCGCTGCCAAGCTACCCATGGTCGGGCAAGCTCGTTTAATCACGGTTGGTGTCAAGCCGATAGTTTCTTGCAGTTATCTTCTTTGGCCAATTCAATAGGTTCAGCTGCTCTCTCCTTGCATCGGCGGCAGTACCCACATGTCCCCGAAGTCTTTGTGGATGCGAGTCTAGATAGTCAAGCCCGAGTTGGATTGGCATGGTTGGTGCGTGCCCAGTCCAGTCTGTTATCTGTGGGGTGTGCGGCATATAAGAAGCCTCTTCTCGTTTCCGATGCGGAGGCTTTGTCAATAGAAGGAGCCATGGATGCAGTTTTCGAGGCGGGACTTCACAGCCTTAGGGTGTTTTCAGATTGCAAGTCTCTTATACAATACTTGAACGGTGACGCAACCACAACTACCTCGTTGTTGCCTTCCACGACTGCAATATTGGATAGGATTATGGGGAATTTAGGGCGTTTCAACGATGTATGTTGGTTTTACATCCCAAGGGATATTAATATTTCAGCGCATAGTCTTGCTAACCATGCCCGGAGTGTACAGCTCACGGGATCATGGCCTCTGGATTCCATTCCAGAACTTGTACTTAAACTCGTTACTTAATGGAATATATATCCTCGTTTCAAAAAAAAGGTTAGTTAGTTGCTAGACTTCTATTATTTATTTGTAACATTGCATATTATGAAGATCAAGAAATAACAGAACCTCAAATTTCCTCTGGTCTCTCTACTCTCCTCCTCCTTCCTTTGCAAGTCTTATCCTCACCCCTTTCCTCCTCTAATTACAGTTAGGGTTCATGATGCAAGCTTAAAGGTTTGGTATGGTTTAGATGTAGGATTTTGGAATGTGGGATTTAGAAACTTAGAGTTCAAGATTTTAGACTCTTAGGTTGAAGTGTTAGAATTTGGGGATTTAAATTTTGTTGGCAATGGTTGATATATTTTGTGTAATATATATATATATATATAGTTCATTTGTTCGGAGGTGTACCATAATTGCTCATTTATGATCAAAAGATAAGTTCAAAACATTTCGAAGGTATATATCTTTCATGGAGATATATACTTGTTTATAGAAAATCCTTGGAAAGAAGAAAATTGCTAGTATTCCTAGTAATGTCAATGGATTGGTTTCCGGTGAAAAATATTACACGCACCCGTTGCGATGGACGCTCAGATGTATCATTCATCTATCCATTTGTCACTTGATTCCGGTGGATGAGATGACAATTTTCATCCAAGTTCCTCCGTATGAAATTTTCTTATATAACCCGATCAAGAGATAATGTTAAAAGAATAAAAGTGCATTTGACCGGAGAACTAGCAAGAAATTAGAATAATGTTTATTAGTTTAGTTGCCAGCAGTTAGGGATAGCTACATCCAGAGGACGGAGCAGCCGGCGCGTAGGTATGTTTTTTTTCCTTTTTCTTTCATGCGCGCACACAGCCGGTTAATGATTTTTTTTATTTTTTTTCTTCCTTAATCATAAAAACTTTAGATTGTTATAACTTTTAATATATAAGCTCAAAATGAAAAAAAATTATATCATTGTTCATCTAAATTCAAGCTCTTCAAAACAAGACCAGTCATAGATATATTTTGACAACTTTTTAAAAAAATTATGTTTACATGTATACCATGATATTTTAATGTTAGGGTGTATGTACATATTTTAATGTGAGAATGTACATGTTTTAATGTGACAATGTACATGTTTAAATGTGAGAATGTACATGTTCTTTAATGAACATCTGTACATGTTTGTATGGTCATATGTACATGTTTATATGACCGTCTGTACAAGTGTTCTTCCTTATATGTACAGGTTTTAATTTAAGGATGTACATATTTAATGATTCGTACAGGTTTATATGACTATCTATATGTTTTTAATGTGAGAATGTACATGTCTTCACGTGAGGATGTACATGTTTTAGTGAACATTTGCACAGGTTTGTATGATTATCTGTACAAGTTTTCTTTTACGTTATATGCTCCATACATGTAAAAATAATTTTTTTAAAAGTTGTCAAAATATATCTATGACTGATCTTGTTTTGAAGAGTTTGAATTTAACTGAACAATGATATAATTTTTTTTCATTTTAAACTTATATTTTAAAAGTTACATTATTTTAAAAATTTTGTGATAAAAAAGAAAAAGGAAAAAAACAAAAAACAAAGCGTTAGAAGTGTCGGGTGCTAAAAAAAAAGAAAGGGATAGAAGCGCCAGGGGATGTAGCCTTATTTGGCTACAAGCAGTCGTAGCCAAGACACGCTAGTCGATGATAATTCTTAGCTACATGTGAATGTAGTCATTCTTGGCTACATCCAAGGAGATTTTAGTCAAATTAAAATAAAAATATCTTTTATAATAGGTAATTTTGTAATTAATGAAATATAGTGGGACAAAACTGAAAATAGAAGAAACAAACAAAAATGAGGAGTGCTGTGCGTGCGTCGTAAATTTTTTTTCTTTATCACACCATTTTTAAATTGTTGTAACTTTTAATATATAAGTCAAAATTAAAAAAAATTATATCATTGTTCATCTAAATTCGAGCTCTTCAAAATAAGACTAATCATGGATATATTTTGACAATTTTTTAAAAAAAATATTTTTACATGTATAACATGATATTTTAATGTAAGGATGTATGTACATATTTTAATGTAAGAATGTACATGTTTTAATGTGACAATGTACATGTTCAAATGTGAGAATGTACATGTTCTTTAATGAACATCGTACATGTTTGTATGACTGTCTGTGCAAGTGTTCTTCCTTATATGTACAGGTTTTAATCTAAGGATGTACACATTTAATGATCCGAACAGGTTTATATGACTATCTATATGTTTTTAATGTACATGTTTTTACGTGAGGATGTACATGTTTTAGTGAACATTTGTACAGGTTTGTATGACCATCTGTACAAGCTTTCTTTTACGTTTTGTGCTCCATACATGTAAAAATAATTTTTTAAAAGTTGTCAAAATAAATCCATGACTGGTCTTGTTTTGAAGAGCTTGAATTTAGATGAATAATGATATAATGTTTTTTCATTTTGGACGTATACATTAAAAGTTACAATAATTTAAAGATTTTGTGATAAAAAAGAAAAATAAAAATCTTAAAAAAAACAAAGAAAAAAATAAAACGTAAGGGCGCCGGGGCGCCTTTAAAAAAAACAGCACGCGGAGGTCGCCACAGGCTGGGTCAAATATTACTCTAATAACCCAATTATATGACGCGTAAGGGTGAGGGTAACTGCCACATACGTCAATTGTTATATCAATTTTTTACATATTTCCTTATCTACTCTTTCTTTCTATTTTTTCTAACTTTGCTACTAAATCATCTTTGTAAAAGAATGGGAACACCATACAAATAATAAAAATAAAAGATAATTCATTGGCTATAGCATACGACTATGTATGTATATTTGCTCTATAAATCTGTACTAATATATATAAACGTACACATTGAATTATTATATATCTAAAATTATACTAAATATACTGTAAACAACAAAAATATACAAACCGCATCATTAGTAAAAAGTAGCTACACATGCAGCTAAGAGTGATTGAAAACTAGAAGCATATATGTTACTAAATATAATAAAGGGAAAAGTCACATATGCCACGATTTGAGTTTTAAATTCACAAAATGTCACTGTCCGCTAACGTACGTTAGTTTCACCGTTAAAAATCTCTGGTAAATGACCAAAATACCCCTAACGAAAAGTTTGATTTTTTTTAAAAAAATAATTTTTTGTTTAATTGCGTTGGTTCGACAGTCCAACAGCTAACTTTTTTTTAAAAAGTACACAAAATACCCTTGTTTAGTTTTATAGTTTACAATATGCCACTATTTAAGTTTAGTAGCTTATAATATGCCCCTGTTTGAGGTTTTATGTTCACAAAATGCCTCTGTTTTCTGAGTTCAAAAATATGAAGTAAAATATGAAGTGCTTTCATATATATATATTAATGCTCAAAAAAATCATGTGATTGTAGTTGTTTACACTTCTGTTTGCACATTCTTTTCACATCTAACCGCTAGACATCAAAAAAGCGGTAACTACAACAAAAACTAGCACATTTGTCCATAAAAACCAACCAAAACCACCACTAAATAGATCTGTCCACATCATACCACATACTAACAGATTTGTCCACTAACATAAACTAAACAACATAAAACAAACAAGATAAACTAAACAACGTGAAAAATATATGTCCAACTACGCTATGAACCCCTAGCTGTAGTGGGACCACCTCTTGCACTTCTCGTTCTTTGTTTCTTTCTTGTAGCAGTAGCTGAACTTGAAGATGGGGCAGCATCCTGAGAAGATTGTCCCGTGGTAGCACCATGTCTCTCTTTTTCCTGCTCTGTAGCAGCCATTTTTTCTCTCGCTGTTGTTCAACCCTTGCAAGTTCTCTTGTTGTGACCGAGAGTACCACATTTTGTGCACTTGTTGGTGACCTGCTTACCCTTCTGTTTTTCATTTTCTTCCCGCCTTTTGTTTTATGGTGGTCTCCCAATTTCTTTTTTCATTATCAGGTGTTGGATGGTGGGAGTGCCTTCTGTTTGTGTCCACCAGAAATCAGCAGAGGGGACGGGCTGGATGTTGTACTCGTATGACGATTTATAGCTTTTGACTGATTAGTATTGGCTCACATGCTCAAGTGGTTGACCCCGAACAACCTTATCGCTTTAATGGCATGTCTACAGGGTATCCTGTATGCGGCCACCTACCACAAGTGCATTCGGCCTTGTCAAGATCAACTGCCAACTGAGCACTTCCATCCAACACCTCATAGTTCTTTCTACTCGATGGCCTAGCAACGCAGTGTACATATGGTTTTTTCGTGCTTTTCTAAAGCTATCAGGTTCTTCACAATCCCAGGACTCACACCATTTACATCCCAATTCTATGACGCTTCTTGACTCTCACAGTTCCTCACCATTAGCTAAGCTCAGATGCCTACCAAAAATAATCACACCAAAATCAGACAGTGTAAAGATACAATAAAAAGATGCATGATTGTATTCAGTTTATTACCTTCTAGTAGAGGGTAAATTGGCTTAATTATGTAGAAATTCAACGTCGCATTGAAACCCTCCACAAAGTTAGAGGTATTATCAGGGCACTTGATCTGCATACAGTCAAACAACAATTAGGTCGCTTGCATTAACAACAACACTAACATAAGCACATAGCAGTGAAAGTGACTACCTCTTCATCGAACTTGTATCTTGCCCAACATTCCAGCGGTATCTCTCTCAGGTAATGAAATGCAGCATGATCCATTTCCTTGATGCGTTTTATCGCTTTATCAAAATTGTATGCAGAGAATGCATTCGCGGCAAACCAAAACGCTTGCCTACACAGAAAAACAGTGCTTACTTATCGCTCTGAATAAATGTGCAGAACATAAGGATTGAAATGTATGCTTAAAAGAGAGTTCTCACATCATCTTGGGACCTGAATGTGACTTTTTGAAGTTGGCATACAGGTGTTTGCAACAATATCGCACTGGGCTTCATGGAAACTAGTTTGTAAGAGCATGATCAATTCCTTAAGAAGAAAAACAGAAGAAGTGTTAGAACTGGAGCATTACACAATAGCTCTTTTAAGTTTTACGATTCACGAAATACCCCGTTGTAAGTTTTAGAGTTCACATAATGCCACGAGGTTCATACCTTTTGTTAACAGAGGAGTAAGTCATACCTTTTGTCTGTCATATATGAATGTCCAAGGAAGAGGTTCACCTTCCCCAATAAGAGTCTTGAGATAGCTAAAAAATTATTCCCAAGTCTCTATTTTCTCTTCTCTGACTACTGCATAAGCAAATGAGAATATTTCTTGATTCACATCAAGGCCCACAACAGACAGCAAGACATCTTCAAAGTACCCCTTCAGATGACAACCGTCAATGCCTATAAGGGGTCTGCAACGTGACATGAATCCCCTCACAAGAGCACCAAACGTGATGAAGCATTGGTGAACGGATGTGGTGGATCAGGTGACACTGGACAGTTCATTGCAGTTACTGGGTTGGTTTCGCATAACATTTCTAGGTACTGTGGTATCAGCGTGTATGCATCATCATGGTTACCCTTAACCATTTTGATTCCCAACCCTCTAACTTTATAAGCAAGACCCCTAGACACTTCAAGACCATATCTTTCCTGACACAGCTGTCGTACAGTTTGAGCAGTGATCTTTAGATTCGCTTTAATGTCTGTCAAGAGACAGTTTGCTGACCATTTGTAGTTGGCCATTAGATTCTTGGTCAGCTTGCCACAAGTGTGCTCCCCATTGATAGACCTAATCTGCCAACTTCTTTTATCCACTGTCCTTATCACTGTTATAGTCCAAGGACAATAAGGGAAAGCGTACGATCCTCTCAGCCTGGTTTTATCCAACTTCTCTCTCAGCAAGTCAAACCCATTATGTACACGAAATTCTCTTAACACTTCCATGAAGTGTTCTCTGTCCATGAAAATCAGCCGCTTCTCGATAACTATGCCTCCAAAGTCTTGTTTCACGTAGTGTTGCCCCTTCCACTTAGATCTGATTTTAACACCACTTATATCAAGACTAGTGACTCCTTCATGCACACCTTCTAGATTATCAAGATCGTACATATTTTCCATTTCCTACTCATCACATTCTTCGTCACTGCCTTTATCACTTTCAGAAACATCCTCAGACTCATTTCCATCATCACTGACAGCTTCTTCATTGGATTCTTCAATATCCCCACTGATTGAGTCAACATCAACTTCAAACGAGCTATCCTTGGAACTCACATCTTCAAGAATGAGGTCGTTCTGAGTCTCGTACATAGCTCTTCCAGCAGCAGCTCTTTTTGGCCTTTTAACCTCAGTAGTCTCTTCATCCACATTCAGATTGTCATCAGCAGATTGATTAACGCCATCCTCCCATCTTCCCTTATTTATGGCAGCCCAACCTTTGTCTTTTTCTATAGAACACATCTTTCTCTTGCGATTGTATTTTACAAATAAACACATAATCAAAATCAGACAAAACAATCCCAATTATAATCATCATAACAAGGGGAAAATGAGATGAACATACCTAGTAGTTGGTGTTGTATGCACATGGGATGATCTGCTTGGAGGAGGTGGTGGTGGTGGTGGTGCTCTACCATCCTGAACGGGATCAGCCTCAGTTGCAACATGAGTAGCATCATCAACTTGACATCTTGTTCAGAAAAAAACTCGTTATTGCTTCCAAAATCAACAGAAGGATCTAATTCCACGTTTTGCAAAAACTCATCAACAGTTTGTGAAGGTGGGGGTGGCTGTGGGGCTGATCCAGATGATGATTTTGACCTTGGTTGAGATTGTGGACTTGGTGGAGACTGTTTCCATAGTGGAGATTGTGTGATAGGTGGAGATTGTGGCCATGTTGGGGATTGTGTGACGGTTTGTGGAGATTGTGTGACTAGTGGAGACTGAGGTCGTGGTGGAGATTGTGTGACAATTTGTGATGGTGGGGGTGCGTGTGGGGCTGATCGCTTTGGAGATTATGTGACTGGTTCTGAGAGTGGGGGTGGTGGTGATCGTGACGAAGATTGTGAGCTTGGTGGTTGCATGGCTGATTGTGAGGGTGGGAGTAGCAGTGGAACTGCTTGTGAATTAGATTGTGACGGTGGTGGTTGAGAAGATGAATCGACAGTTTCCGGCTCTGGGTCTACTGGGGAATCTTCAAGAATATCAACCGACCGTACTACGCTGAACCTAAACGATGGCCTTTGAGAATGTTTTGAATCTGAACATTCATCATCGTCTAGACTTACAACAAGAGTCTCGCCAGGCGTTTTGACTTCGTAATACGGTTTACCTGAACAAAAACCTTCTAGTTCCTCCACAGTAACTACAACCTCAGATTTCTTTCGGTGCTTGTACAACATTGTTTGGACGGCTTCATCGTTATTCAACTCCACAATCTCTCGCGTAATAAGGCTAGTATACTTTAAAATCGGGTTGCTGGGAGGGAGACAACTAAGTTCTTTACTTGCTTCCGCGTAAGCTTTGAATATGAACCGAGCAAAACTCATGTCTCCAGCATTATAATCCATTATCCTGTAGTCCCGTCCGACGTCTTTGTATTTGAACACCACCCGGAGTCCCCCCCCCCCCCCGTTCTTCCCATTAACGCAACCAAAAACAAACTCAGAAGCAAATGCAAAGGGTGAGTTTTGGAATCAAAAATACGTCAGACTTCCTCCAAATCAAGAGAGAATTACAGGGATACGTGGGAAACGAAAATCGCGGGAGAAATCAGCAGGAAGACACCAAAATTTTGGATGTCGATCGATGAAATACCCCTGACTAAAATATGGTGATTAATTATTCTAATATGATATTTAGAGGCCTAATAATGCCTAAAGAACATTGGTGAATAAAGTAAAACCAAAGGGAAAAGGAAAACGCTTAAAAGGCACAGAACGTAAAAACGTGTGAAGCAACCATAGGAGGCATATGACCTTAACTAGGGTCCTAGATGGATTCCTAAGACTTAATTACACACTAAGAACAAGTGGGAAAAATTCCTGCAGAAAACGAATCCATATAGTGGGTTAAAAACGCAAATGAAGTCTTAAAGCATGTGTTTCGGAAAAAACCCGGAAATGTGACTTTAAGTGGTTTAATGGACTTGTGTGCATTATAGATTATTTTCTCTCACTCTCACTTTACCACTTAAAGTACAAGAGAGACTCTCTCTCCTCCCATTTTCCTTCCTTCCCAGCCGGCTACCCCCTTCTCTTCTTCTCCCTCCGGATTTTGAAGCTCTCTCTCATGGCTGCTTGCTTCTTTTGCTTGCCCAAGCCACTACAAGGCTCCAAATCAAAAACTAAACACATATTCTTGTTGGTCTCATCAAGGGCTACCTTTTGTATCTTTCAAAATCTCCAAAGGCTGAAGTTGACCTCCATGAGTAGAGATCTATTTGAGAAGAAAACCAGATTTTCTTGAGCTAGGCCATCTCCTCTTTGATTCAAGGTAAGAAAACTCTAGAAAATTCATTTTCCCTTCATTTCCTTACTTATCCAAAATGGGCTGTTGAAGGTGCCTTGTTCCTTCTTTGTATTAGCAATTGTTCCAGCTCCAAAAGCTTAGTGGAAGCCTCCCTTTGATTCATGGCAGAAAATCAATTTTGGGGTTTCAAGGTAATGCCCAAATTTTAGTGCTTTAAGCACCTCCTCTTTCTAGAATAATTCATGAGTCTATGAGTGTTTCTTAGTTCTCATTCCCTCCATTTAGGTATTGGTTTAGAGTTTTGGCAACCACATTACCCCTTGTCCGGTTTCAATCAAGAGAACAGAGGAAGAGAAGTGAAAAAGAAGAATTTGGAAGCTTAAGGTAAATGATCTACCTTAATGCCTATGTTTAAGCCTTATGGGAATTATATCTAGGTTGGTATAATTGAGATCGAAAATGAATTGAGAAAAATGCAAGTGAATGGCATTAAATTGATGTAAGTTTGATTGTTTAAATTATGTCGTTTAAGGGCCTAAGTACCATGTCATTTAAGAGCCTAAGTGCTATGCAATTTAAGGTTATTGCATTATATTGTGATTGATGAAATTTGGGTGAATTTGTGTGCTGGTAGAATCCATTAAGGATTTGGTTAGTTGGAATTGATTAGGAAGAGAAAATTATTGATTTCGGCATGCTAGAATTGTAAAGGAACTATGGCAAAATTTCTGTAGAAACCAAGTATTTTAGGTGATGTTATGAGTTTGAAGAACCTAAGGTTAACTAGGAGTTAATGGGGATTAATATGGTTAGTTAATCACCCTAAGCTGTTAGTTGAGGATGGAAATGAGTTGGGTAAAGTTTGGGTGAAAAACAATGTCAATTGTCAAGAGGATGCCTAGAAATGCATAAGTATGTGCAAGCTTAAAAAGGATGAGTAAAGATGGTGTAAGCTGTTATGAGAGTTGCTAGTAATGCACTAGTGTGTATAATGTGGAAAATGAAAAGTATAATGTGCAGAGGAAGTGAAATAAGTTATAAAGGGGTTTGTATGACCAAGAGGCGTAAGTATAATGGAGTATACATGATTGTAAGTGGAACAATTGAATTTGTACAGAGTGTGAGCAAATGTGCAACTTAGAAACTTAGAAACTAAGTTGCAGTGCAGGAAATGAAAGTGGGAACTTGTATAATTGATCAAGGATTATGTAATGGGTTTGATCAATGGATTAGGAAGGATTAAAGTGTTATTAAGGTGTTAGAACATGTTGGGGCACATGTGGAAAGATTGGGAAAGAAATGGACAAAGAAACAAGTTAGAGCAACCATTGAAACTATCAAAATGCTACAGAGTTATAGTAGGGGGTCCGGGACTTGAGTCTAGCATGTAGTCCCGGACCACCATCAAAAACTGTCCGAGAATTGCAAGTTTAGCAAGGTCTGGGACTTAGGACCAGTACGTAGTCCCGGGCCACCCCCTAAAATGTAACCGAGAGAAATGTCAAAGATCTGGTCCGGGACTTAGGCCATGTATAATGTCCCGGACCATAGTAAAAACTTAACCGAGAAAACATGCATTGATCTGGTCCGGGACTTAGGACCAGTACAAAGTCCCGGACCATAGTGAAATTTCACCCGAAGAATTCTGCTGTTGGTTGGTCCAGGAGTTAGGGTCCGGACAGGGTCCCAGACCACACCAGAAATGCAACCGTGTGTTTAAAAATGAAATTAAAAGAAGGGGAATTGAATGGTATTGTCCGTAGATGATTGTTAGGACTTGTTTGGTGACATGTAGAGGTCATTAGAAGTATGAACAAGTAAAAGATAGAATGTGGAGTCTAGCATTATAAGTTTAATGTTAATGACAACATTAGGAACTTATAATCACTAGTGAAAAAAGGAAGTGAAACCTTGAGATTAGGGAGATCAATATTTGGAGATTAAAGAAGTCTAAGAGTGGACTAAAGTGATTAGTTGAAGACATAAGTTTAATGTTGGTTATAGTAGTGAACTATGACGGTTAGAAGAAAAATAAAAGATGACAAGTAAGTGTCATAAGTAATAACAAGTAGTCAGGGTTAATAAAGAAATTAACCGTTCGACTGAATGAATTATAGGAACGAGATTTAGACGAGATGACAACCGAGATTAAGAGATCATCATCTTAGGCTAGCCAACATCAAGGTGACAGGTATGGTTTTCTTGCAATCTGTGTCCTACCGAGTTACACTCGGCTTGTGTGCTACCTGTTTATATGCACCGACCTAATAACATAAATGCATGAAAACATTTATTGCATATAATATCTTGATGCCTGCTGTGTGAGCTAACCATCCTTGTTTGAGTTTGTGATTTAACTGAGTAGTGTAGACCGACTCACAAAATAATAATATTTTGGTTAGTGACTCGTAGAGAGTGAGAGTCGATCCACGAAATAACTAAACGTGGAGAAACACACAAGAATTCTCAATTAGAGAACAACGTTAGTTCAACTTTACGAACTCACTTGAAACGTGAAAAGAAATATACGGGGCTAATGAACTCCCTCTTAATGATTAGTCGACCTCCTATATGAGGATTCGACCCAACATGAGATAATAACCAAAACTTCTAAGTATTGGAAATGCAGGGGCAACCCTTAAATCTGAGAATACAATAACTTAGGAAAATTTCCTAAGATTGTTAGATGACATCAAGAGATATGCTTCTAAACTAGTATATACTATTAATGACTCTGGGAATGGGTTAGGGGAATGTAAGTCCCGCGTGTGTGAAAGAGGAAACACGAGAGATTGTATCTGATTTCATGGTCGAACTCCTTTGTCAGGGGCCGTAAGCCATGGTGTGGTGCCCGTTAGAGTAAGACCGGCAGAGCTTATCCGTCTAAAGAGATAAGCTGAATATTATGTGTTATGAGAGAAAAGGAATCAAGAGAGTGGTTCCGGTTTCTAGTTGAACCTTCCCACCATGCTAGACCCGGTAGGGTCAAAACCGGGGAAGTAAGACTAGTACCGTAAAGCCCGGTGGTGAGATCTATATGTGTCTCAACCGGAGGTCTAAGAGACTTGACTTAAAAATTATTCAAGAGTAGAATAATCAAGAAAACGAGATCGAGACCCGAGGGTGTCTATAGATCTAAGAAAACAAGTAAAAACTATCCGACTAAGATGGATAAGTTATTGATTAATATGAATGAGGCTTTACTTAAGATAGAGATTCTCAAAGCCTAAAGAACAAGGTAATATATTCTAACAAACTTGATATCTAAACCTTGTTGTTTGTATTCCTTGTATGAATACTTGTCTGATGTGAGCGTGTTGAGTGTTTACAGCCTTTCATGTCATGATTTAAATAAAATCAATCGCATGTTTAGACGACAATTAGTTGTTTGTGGCCTGGTAGTATGCGGGTTGCACGATTACCATGCCAGCAAAGGTGTTGAGCCCCTTTGGGGCCACCCATTACTTTTCAGGTACACTGGAGCTGACCGTTGTTCGAGAGTAGGACGGGGATTGCTGTTGCATGGGTAGTTCTTTGTTAATTACATTTGTAATTGTTAGTAGAGTAAGACCGAATCTGTTGTCGGCAATTGGTTGTATAAGACTCGGTATAGTTTGGATTGGAAATGACTCGGTTTAGAAATGGAATGAGTATGTATTGTAAATGTGACTCGGGAATTCTGGTCCATCAGGCTGTGACTGTTTTAGTTTAGGCCTTGTTAGTCACGTGGGTGGCTAACGGTATTGTATCACCCACCGGTTGTACTTGAATTTTCCGCTGCGAATGTAATGACGATCGAGACAATTTGGAATTATTAATGTGATTAGCGGTAGGGGTGTTACAATCGAAGAGAGGAAGAGAGGAAGTGAGGAATGGAGGGAAATTGAAGAGTCACAATCGTAGAGGGAGAAGAGGAAACTGGGCTTTTTACCGAAACAGTAAAAAGTTAGGGCTAAAGGTGGAAACTTTCCGTTGGTGGAATTTTAGTCATTTACCATAGAGGTTTAACGGCGTAACTAATACATTAGCGGACATTAACATTTTGTGAATTTAAAACTCAAATCATAGTATTTTAAAAATAACTTTCTAAAAAGAAATATATAGTAAATTATAAACTCAAATTCTGACATATTGTAAATTTTCCTATAATAAATATAATCCTAAGGAAAGCCTTAACATATTCTTGAGTTTTGAGACGACCTGCTCCAATTACTTCGCGGTCGATATTAATATTTTCTCCGAATCGTTTACTTCGTCTCACACCGAAATTTAAGTTCCCTGGTTTCCTTCTTATTACTTTCCATAATGACAATTTCTTGACTTCTGCCTGTTAAATTTAACACTCTAAGAGCCAGTCACTATTTGATTCGTTCGATTGGAATTTTTTTGACTCCTGATCCTAGTTTCGTTCAATAGGGAAGTTTAACGAAAATTGTAATTCGCCTCCAAGCTACGAACGTGGTTTGTCCTGACAAAATAGCCCCAACTGGATCAGGAGTATCCGACATCACAAATTCAAGCGTTCAGGAGCCCTGGTGATCTCATTTGAGTTTACCTGAAAAAGTAAGCCAAGCCTTCGACTCTGCCTCGCTTTACATTTTTGAGTTGTGATTTCAAGTTCATTGTAATTAACTTGAATGTTCTCAAGTATAATGATAGTTTGGGACTTTATTTTTCATTGTTGGCTGTGGATTCATTATCGTCTGGCTAGCTAATATCGGCCTGTTCATGCCGAGGTTAGTAGTTTTCTGGGTTAGATGGCTGATGGTGTCTCATAGGAATATTGGGTTCTTGGTCTTTTTGTTATTATATTTTTCTTCAATAATTGGAGTTGTTGATCTTTGCGTTCTTCTTCGACTATTGATGATGACGAAATGGATGACACTGATCATGACATAATGGGATAAGACTGTTTAGATTGTTGGAGCTTCTGTGATTCTTCTGAATTGCTAGATGCAAAAACTTCAATCTTTGCTGCTACCTTGTCGCTGTAGTTGGTGCTCGCTAAAGTTGTGATGCACTGCTAAATGAATTTGGGTGTTGGTCGCGCTCTTGGTATCATATTTGAGGGAAGTTAATTTACGATTTTAGTGGCAGTTAGTTTTGCATAAAGCTTGAGAAAGACTTGTTGCACATTTGCAATAACGTTGGATTATAGTCTGTGATCGACCCTATTATCAATGACCCTGGTTGGTACTGAACTATTTGAGGAGATAAAAATTTTATGTGCATTAGATTATTGTTGTTGTTGTTATCAATCTTACAAATTATATTTCAATATTATTGCAGGACCTTTTACGCTGTGAGATCCACTGACCATGACATTTTTAAAGATCAAACGTACTAGATTAGGAGATTGGCATGTGGCGGATTGCAGACCCTGTTTGTCACCTCGTGTTTCATCTAAGATGACATTCTCTGACTCTTCTCTGGCTGCTGATGTTCATTGCATGAAGAAGAGATCAAACTGGCGTGGCAACTTGTTTGAGGATTCTGATAATTTTACGGGTTCATCTACTGTTGAACCAACAGTCTTGCCTTATCTCAAGAAAGCCAGAGTCCATTCTGAAAATCTATACCCCCACAAGTACATTCCTAACGATGTTTGCAGCCCTGCATCTTCAGTTGACAGCTGTGGCAATGCAAGTTGCGCTAAGGACAGGGAAGCGCTTTCTAGTGATGCAAATTCATCTACTCTATCTAGAGACGTTGATTCATCTACTCTTTTAAGAAGGAAGGTAGGAAGTTATACACTTGTTGTAAGATGGCGCGGATCAAAGCCTCAGGCTGATACGTCAACTCTTTTAAGAAGGAAGGTGGGGAGTTATACATTAGTTGTGAGGTGCGGAGGGATAAAGTCTCAAGCCAGAATTAACCACCGGTCAGAGTTGAAGTCATACCGGCGAACCCTGGAGGAGCTTTATGCTAAAGGTTCCCTAAGCTGGGAACTAGAAGGATATCTTGCAGAACTTCGTTCCAAGCTTCACATATCAAACGATGAACATTTGAACGAGGTGGAAGTTGAGCTGTCTTCGATCAGATCTAGATTCTTTTAGTGTGTGTTGATGCCTTAACAATGTTATTCTGTGCATAACCACAACTTACAGGGTAAGAATGATAATTTAGCGCATGTAGGTATGCCTGAACATTCTAGAGTTAGTACTGGGTAGTAAGAAACTGAAGGATGTATAGACATTCTTTTGGAGATGTAACAATGTGCTGATTTATCTAAACAGATGAGGAGTTTCTAGAGACATTTCAAGTTTTTCTGGTGTTAATTTTGCTCCAGACGGATGAAATCAAATTTATATACTTGTTACGCTTTTTCCATTGATAGCTGTTGTCATTTAAGGTGCCATAGGGACAGCTGTTAATGTCTGGTGATGCCAATTCTGCTAGTTGTTGAAGAAAGGAGGCAAGAATATCTAATCCTGCCTTGCAACCTGGAGTAACTCCTAGGTTGTGTCCTACACCGGTTAGTGATGAAGTTATATGGGCAATTCCTAGAGCATGTTTGCGGTCTTCTAAGCTTGGAGTTGGAAGAAGGATATCTTGCAGATCTTTGATGCATGCTTCATGTATGAAATGGTGAATGTCTAGCTGCGGTAAAGAAGCGGATTTCATTGATTTGGATCTTATTGTGTTGAGTGCATGTTGACACCTTAAGGATACTCGATAGCTTGTAGTGTGAATTAGAAGATTGGATAATTTGGGTTTTGTATTTGCTCTGTTGAACCTCATGCGTAGAGTTTGTTTCTGAAAAAAATGAAATCTATGTAATTGTCTCAGCCAAGAGTTCCTAGTCTTTTGGGAAACTGTTAGATCTAGGTCTGGGGCCATCAATGTCATCATGTACATCACTTATAAGAAAATATTGTTAGATGGAGAATTAGAGTTAGCACTGGGTTTTTGGAAAGATATGAAATAAAAGCTGATACTGGATAAGAGAATGTCTTTCGGAATACAATTAGTGGAATGATGATTTGCTGGTTTTGGATTCTGTGTTTTATGTGGGTTATATAGCTTTGGGAAAGATCTAACAAGTGTAGAATTTTTAGTAGACAATTTAAAATCATGTCGACACATTCCTGGGAATGATTATAGAAGATGTCTGAGCTTGTCATAAATTGTTATCAACCTCAAGGAGAATAAAGAACCAATGATTATCAACCATCAATCATATTAACTTAAAACTCTTCCTTTCACTTCACTGCAATTCATGGATGTTGAGAAGTTTCATTGTGATTATTAGTCTCCCTGTTTATGGATTCTGGTTCCTTGTCGAATATATAGGAGATGATCTTCATAGAGCAATATTTCCTAACATTGGCTGGTCTTTTATTCTCCTGTGACTCTTGATGTGAGAGATGAACAATTCTCGAAGTAAAGTTGTCAGCTTCCTGGAGTTGATGCTGCCCACATTGAGTTGGACTTGTTTGCCTTTTGGCCCTCTATCCAAGGAAACCAGAAGATACCCATACATTCATGCCAAAGACGATACCTTATGAATGGCAGATTCTGGTGTCTTAACAGAGATCGATAGGAATGTAGGGTATTCATGGAAAGATCGATAGAAATCTTTGTTTGCTTGACTGCTGGGACACTTTGCAGTAAAGTTGATCTAGCTTACATGCTATGAGGATAGCGTTATTAAAGATCTAGATTCTGTGCTAAGGGAGAAATCTAGATTTTGTGCTAAGGGAGAAATCTAGATTTTGTGCTAAGGGGGAAACTTATTGTTTTTTGGAAAAAGGTATAACGCTATTAGAGACCAAAGTTAGGAAAGTGTTGAACTATTGAAAATAGGGGCATATCCCTAGCACTCGAGTATCTATATATCTCATCTCAATGGTCCGATATGTCTACATTTACAAGTATTACTATCAATGCTTCTTTTCAAATGATAACTCTACCACCCGTGCACCACATATGGTAAATACTAATTACCTTTGTCACAATTTTTATTCTGATAATCATCTTGTTATTTTCATAGCTTACACCAAACAATCCGTCCATCTTCAACTCCAAAGAAGCACAATATCCAATCAAGGCCCCATCTGTGCTATGGTTATGTTCACTCACGGCAAGGAAAAACATGAAACATAGCTATTCTTGCGTCTAGGTTAATGTAGGTGTAGTTAACAAATATTGGTTAGACATGTGGACTATGGTCAGATTTTTGTGGCCATGATTGTAAATAAACCCAATTACAAATGGACACCTGTTCTGAATTTTTTGAAAATCAACTTTAAAACTCCATAACTGCTATCGAATGATCCCTATATGTTAGATTTTTCGCAAGTGCTTTATATTCTTTGAAAGTCATAAGTAAGGGGGTGGTCATAAGTAAGGGGGTGGGTGTTTGTTTCAAGCGGGGAAATGGAATGAAATCAAGAAAGCCTTGTTTGTTGTGATAGGGGAATGGAGTGGAATGGAAAAGAATTCTCTTTGATTTTTCTGATTGTTTGTCTGAGTTGGGGGAAATGAAATAAATAATCGGTCAACCCGACACCTACGAGGAGGTCCATGGGACTTGGATATTAGGCTTGCGACGAGGACGTCGTGTTCTTTAAGTGGGGAGTATGTAATACCCCCATCCCACATCGGGATATGAGTAGTATTGTGAGTTCCTTATATGCAAACACATGGGTTGACTACAAACAACAGACCTTCCACTTTTAAGCCCAAGTTAGGATTGAGGGCCTAAAGTGGCTAGTTTTCAAGCCTGGATGGTTTGAGAGCTAGGTTGTTGGACAGTTATCCATATGGGGTGTTACAAATGGTATCAGAGCGGACTTGGGACCGTGTCGGGATGGGTAACCCGACACCTACCGAGGAGGTCCATGGGACTTGGATATTAGGCTTGCGACGAGGACGTCGCGTTCTTTAAGTGGGGAGTATGTAATACCCCCATCCCACATCGGGATATGAGTAGTATTGTGAGTTCCTTATATGTAAACACATGGGTTGACTACAACAACAGACCTTCCACTTTTAAGCCCAAGTTAGGATTGAGGGCCTAAAGTGGCTAGTTTTCAAGCCTGGATGGTTTGAGAGCTAGGTTGTTGGACAGTTATCCATATGGGGTGTTACAAAACATCCTGAGAATGGATCTGAAGGATACCTGAGACGACGCGATCACCAGCACGATCACGGTCCCCCGCCATAGCGTACACTCGAGCCTGACTCTGAGGCTTCTTCTGGTCGGACCTCGCCCCTGAGTCTGAACCGGTGCTTCTATCTCCTGCGCGCTCTACCGGATGCCTAAGGGCACTGAGCGATTCGGTGCTCCATCGACCAGCACTTAAAGCAGACACCAGTCTTCTTGTAACACTCCCTACCAGGATGGGAGTGACCACAAGACCCACACTTCGCCTCAGCTGACGAAGATGAAGAAGCTCCCCAACGATCTCCATAGGACTGCTTCTTCTGAGGAGAAGCAACCTCCTTCTTCTGAGACTCTTCAGCGCGTCTCTTCCCTTTGTGGTCCTTGCTAGCCTGCCTACCTTGATGTCAGCCTCTACCAACAGAGTGACATCCGCCACATCTCTGAAGGTCCGGTGACGAAGAGGTGTCACAGCGGACCTGATATCTGGTCTGAGCCCGCTCTCGAACTTACGGCCTTCCTATGCTCATCTGGATCGGGTGCATACTTCGAGAGAGTCACGAACTTCCTCACGTACTCCTCGACTGACATGTCTCTCCCCTGGCGCAGTCGATTATACTCATTAATCTTCTGATCCTTGTAAACGTCAGGGTAGAACTGCTTGTTGAACTCCAAGCAGAACTGCTCCCAAGTCCAAGGCTGGGGATGCCTACCCATCACCATACGCCACCACTCCTTCGCCTTCCCCTTAAAGAGGAACGTGGCGAAGTCCACCTTCTGATCGTCCTCTGAACCCATCACCCGGAGCAGGTCCTCCACCTCAGTAATCCAGTGGCTCACCTCCTGAGGGTCACCACAACCGTCGAAGGAAGGGGCTTTAGCTTCATGAACTCTTGGAGCGCCCTAACTCGGCCTCCCACAGCATTCGCCCCAGCTGGGCCTGCACCACCAGCTCCCCCAGCAGCTGCAGCCACTGTCTACATCAGCTGCGCCACAAACTGCCGCACTGCCTCCGCAGCATCTCCCTGAGGGGTCACTGGTGTTCTACGAGGAGGCATTCTGAGACAAACAAATCCAAACTCGTTAGAACTGATTCAAACTTCAAGAAGCTGTCACAACTGATCCTTACACAAGCAAATACGCCCATAGACACCAAAGAAAGCCAAATCTGGCTCTGATACCACTAAATGTAACGCCCCTAAAACCGGCCTAAGAGTTAGAGGCATTACACGCCGCGTATTACTACCTAATAACGCAAGGCTCTAAAGCTAACATTCGCAAACAAGGCCCGAAATAACACTTCTATTAATACCCATAAAATAATTGTACTGAATACATTAAACCATAAGGTAATCCTCAAAACCGAAATTAAATGTCAAAAGGAAGTAAGGCCCGAGGGCTACAGTCATACAAACGAACGTCCAACAAAAGAATGTCTAATAAGTCAAAGCTCCAGATACTAAGATGATCCTCGCTGATCAATCTGCAAAGATGATAAGAGTAGGGGAATGAGCACACAACTATGCCCAGTAAGCAGCGACCGTCATCAGTGAGGTCGCTCAAAACAATTGAAAACAGAAGAGAAGCAGAGGTTAGCACAAAATCATAGTTCTCAAAATAACCAGAGCATCGCTGAAACAAGTAAAGAACGGAACACCAGGGTTCCCAGTTCAGAAATAACCAGAGTTCACAAACAGATAGGGGACATAGTACAATGCACACACTCAGAAGGGTCGAAGACCCATAGATCATAACAGATCTCTCGGCAACGCAGAAATGACTTGAAAGAGCCAAAGGGTTCGTCAACCCCACAGAACAGAAAGGGAATGACCCACACTCAGAATGACGTCTACATGGTATACCACGGAATAGCTTGACCCAGCCATTCACGGCTCAGAAACAAAGTAAAGTGTCCTAAAACAGAAGGTTTGTAAAAACAGAAGCAACCTTGCATGAAAACATGCCAAAACACTTATATTTCAATAGTAGGGACTTAGAGGAGTCCAACGCCACAAACGGCACTCAAATCAGAGTTCAGACGAAGAAGTTATGCAGAAAACAGTGCAGTGTCCGAACTTAGATCCGGACGTCGAAGTTCGGACGCAAATCGAGACTCAGAAACCAGAATTGCCAAATGTCCGAACTTGTGTCCGGACATCAATGTTCGGACACAAGTCGATTTGAAATCAGACAGAGAATTTCGGAATGTCCGAACATCAAAGTTCAGACAAATGTTCGGACGGGTTTTACGAGAAAAGTTACGCGGAAGTAGGGATGTCAATCTTGACCCGAACCCAAAACCCGACCCGAAACCGACCCGTAAAAAGCCGGGTTCGGGTTGAGATTTTTGACCCGAAATGATTTTCGGGTCGGGTTCGGGTTGGGTCATTGAAACCCGCTTCGGGTTCGGGTTGAACCCGCTAACCCGTAACCCGAAAAAAATTTAATTAAAAATAAAAAATATGTTATATTTAATGATTTAATTAGTATTTAATGATTAATTTATGACTGAAATAAACATTTAATCAATAACATATTATTTATATTTTTCATAATAATAATTAATATTATAGTATTATATTTTTTTATTAAATAATCCAAAATTTAAAATAAAATAAATTTTTTAAAAACGGGTCGGGTTCGGGTCAACCCGCTCCGGGTTCGGGTTAAAGAAGTACAACCCGCTCCGGGT